>CAWUFW010021293.1:0-125344 GCA_963921515.1 Calotriton arnoldi | reverse complement strand
TTGTGCTTCGTTCAGTTACGTATTGCTTCGAGGGCAGTGTAGGGGGTCGTGCTGGGGGTGGTGTTTCAGGGTTTGAGGGCAGTGGTGTTCGGTCAGTGTAGGGGGTCGTGCTGGGGGTGGTGTTTCAGGGTTTAGGGCAGTGCAGTGGTGTTCGGGCAGTGTAGGGGGTCGTGCTGGGGGTGGTGTTTCAGGGTTTAGGGCAGTGGTGTTCGGGCAGTGTAGGGGTCTTGCTGGGGGTGATGTTTCAGTGTTTAGGGCAGTGCAGTGGTGTTCGGGCAGTGTAGGGGTCTTGCTGGGGGTAGTGTTTCAGGGTTTAGGGCAGTGCAGTGGTGTTCGGGCAGTGTAGGGGGTCGTGCTGGGGGTGGTGTTTCAGGGTTTAGGGCAGTGCAGTGGTGTTCGGGCAGTGTAGGGGGTCGTGAAGGGCGTGGTGTTTCAGGGTTTAGGGCAGTGCAGTGGTGTTCGGGCAGTGTAGGGGGTCGTGCTAGGGGTGGTGTTTCAGGGTTTAGGGCAGTGCAGTGGTGTTCGGGCAGTGTAGGGGGTCGTGCAGGGGCTGATGTTTCAGGGTTTAGGGCAGTGCAGTGGTGTTCGGGAAGTGTGGGGGGTCGTGCTGGGGGTAGTGTTTTAGGGTTTAGGGTAGTGCAGTGGTGCTTGTGTAGTGTAGGGGGTCGTGCTGGGGGTAGTGTTTTAGGGTTTAGGGTAGTGCAGTGGTGTTTGTGTAGTGTAGGGGGTCATGTTTTAGGGTAATGCAGTAGTGTTTGGGTAGTGTAGGGGGTCGTGCTGGGGGTAGTGTTTTAGGATTTCGGTTAGTGCAGTGGTGTTTGGGTAGTGTAGGGGGTCGTGATGGGGGTAGTGTTTTAGGGTTTAGGGTAGTGCAGTGGTGTTTGTGTAGTGTAGGCGGTCGTGCGGGGGTAGTGTTTTAGGGATTAGGGTAGTGCATTGGTGTTTGGGTAGTGTAGGGGGTCATGTGGGGGGTAGTGTTTTAGGGTGTAGGGCAGTGCAGTGGTGTTTGGGTAGTGAAGGGGTCGTGCTGGGGGAGTATTTTAGGGTTTAGGGCAGTGCAGTGGTGTTCGGGTAGTGTAGGGGGTCATGCTGGGGGAGTGTTTTAGGGTTTAGGGCAGTGCAGTGGTGTTCGGGTAGTGTAGGGTGTCGTGCTGGGGGGAGTATTTTAGGGTTTAGGTTAGTGCAGTGGTGTTCGGGTAGTGTAGGGGATCGTGCTGGGGGTAGTGTTCTAGGGTTTAGGGCAGTGCAGTGGTGTTCGGGCAGTGTAGGGGGTCGTGCTGGCGGTGGTGTTTTAGGGTTCAGGGCAGTGCAGTGGTGTTCGGGCAGTGTAGGGGGTCATGCTGGGGTTGGTGTTTCAGGGTTTAGGGGCAGTACAGTGGTGTTCGGGCAGTGTAGGGGTCATGCAGGGGTGGTGTTTCAGGGTTTAGGGCAGTGCTGTGGTGTTCGGGCAGTGTAGGGGGTCGTGCAGGTGGTGGTGTTTCAGGGTTTAGGGCAGTGGTGTTCGGGCAGTGTAGGGGGTCGTGCTGGGGGTGGTGTTTCAGGGTTTGGGGCAGTGCAGTGGTGTTCGAGCAGTAAAGGGGGTTGTGCTGGGGGTGGTGTTTCAGGGTTTAGGGCAGTGCAGTGGTGTTCGGGCAGTGTAGGGGGCGGTGCAGGGGGTGGTGTTTCAGGGTTTAGGGCAGTGCAGTGGTGTTCAGGCAGTGTAGGGGGTGGTGCAGGGGTGGTGTTTCAGGGTTTAGGGCAGTGCAGTGGTGTTCGGGCAGTGTAGGGGGTCGTGCAGGGGTGGTGTTTCAGGGTTTAGGGCAGTGCAGTGGTGTTCAGGCAGTGTAGGGGTCCTGCTGGGGCTGGTGTTTCAGGGTTTAGGGCAGTACAGTGGTGTTCGGGCAGTGTAGGGGGTTGTGCTGGGGCTGGTGTTTCAGGGTTTAGGGCAGTGCACTGGTGTTCGGGCAGTGTAGGGGGTTGTGCTGGGGCTGGTTTTCAGGGTTTAGGGCAGTGCAGTGGTGTTCGGGCAGTGTAGGTGGTGGTGCTGGGGCTGTTGTTTCAGGGTTTAGGGCAGTGCAGTGGTGTTCGGGCAGTGTAGGGGGTCATACTGGGGCTGGTGTTTCAGGGTTTAGGGCAGTGCAGTGGTGTTCGGGCAGTGTAGGGGGTCTTGCTGGGGCTGGTGTTTCAGAGTTTCAGAGTCTAGCGCAGTGCAGTGGTGTTTGGGCAGTGTAGGGGTTCTTGCTGGGGCTGGTGTTTCAGGGTTTAGGGCAGTGCAGTGGTGTTCGGGCAGTGTAGGGGGTCATGCTGGGGGTGGTGTTTCAGGGTTTAGGGCAGTGAAGTCGTTTTCGGGCAGTGTAGTGGGTCATGCTGGGGCTAGTGTTTCAGGGTTTAGGGCAGAGCAATGGTGTTCAGGCAGTGTAGTGGGTTGTGCTGGAGGTGGTGTTTCAGGGTTTAGGGCAGTGCAGTGGTGTTTGGGCAGTGTAGGGGGTCTTACTGGGGGGTGGTGTTTCAGGATTTAGGGCAGTGGTGTTCAGGCAGTGTAGGGGGTCTTGCTGGGGGTGATGTTTCAGGGTTTAGGGCAGTGCAGTGGTGTGCGGGCAGTGTAGGGGGTCGTGCTGGGGGTCGTGTTTCAGGGTTTAGGGCAGTGCAGTGGTGTTCGGGCAGTGTAGGGGGTCGTGCTGGGGGTCGTGTTTCAGGGTTTAGGGCAGTGCAGTGGTGTTCGGGCAGTGTAGGGGGTGGTGCAGGGGGTGGTGTTTCAAGGTTTAGGGCAGTGCAGTGGTGTTTGGGCAGTGTAGGGGTTCGTGCTGGGGGTGGTGTTTCAGGGTTTCGGGCAGTGCAGTGGTGTTCGGGCAGTGTAGGGTGTCGTGCTGAGGGGTGGTGTTTCAGGGTTTAGGGCAGTGCAGTAGTGTTCGGGCAGTGTAGGGGGTCGTGCAGGGGTGGTGTTTCAGGGTTTAGGGCAGTGCAGTGGTGTTTGGGCAGTGTGGGGGGTCATGCAGGGGTGGTGTTTCAGGGTTTAGGGCAGTGTAGTGGTGTTCGGCCAGTGTAGGTGGTCTTGCTGGGGGTGGTGTTTCAGGGTTTAGTGCAGTGGTGTTTGGGCAGTGTAGGGGGTCGTGCTGGTGGTGGTGTTTCAGGGCAGTGCAGTGGTGTTCCGGCAGTGTAGGGGGTCGTGCAGGGGGTGGTGTTTCAGGGTTTAGGGCAGTGCAGTGGTGTTTGGGCAGTGTAGTGGGTCATGCTGGCAGTGGTGTTTCAGAGTTTAGGGCAGTGTAGTGGTGTTCGGGCAGTTTAGGGTGTCGTGCTGAGGGTGGTGTTTCAGGGTTTAGGGCAGTGCAGTGGTGTTCGGGCAGTAAAGGGGGTCGTGCAGGGGTGGTGTTTCAGGGTTTAGGGCAGTGCAGTGGTGTTTGGGCAGTGTAGGAGGTCATGCAGGGGCTGGTGTTTCAGGGTTTAGGGCAGTGCAGTGGTGTTCGGCCAGTGTAGGTGGTCTTGCTGGGGGTGGTGTTTCAGGGTTTAGTGCAGTGGTGTTCGGGCAGTGTAGGGGGTCTTGCTGGGGGTGGTGTTTCAGGGTTTAGGGTAGTGCAGTGGTGTTCGGGCAGTGTAGGTGGTCGTGCTGGGGCTGGTGTTTCAGGGTTTAGGGCAGTGCAGTGGTTTTCGGGCAGTGTAGGTGGTTGTGCTGGGGCTGGTGTTTCAGGGTTTAGGGCAGTGCAGTGGTGTTCGGGCAGTGTAGGGGGTCGTGCTGGGGCTGGTGTTTCAGGGTTTTGGGCAGAGCAGTGGTGTTCGGGCAGTGTAGGGGTCATGCTGGGGGTGGTGTTTCAGGGTTTAGGGCAGTGCAGTGGTGTTCGGGCAGTGTAGGGGTCGTGCAGGGGTGGTGTTTCAGGGTTTAGGGCAGTGGTGTTTCGGGCAGTGTAGGGGTTCTTGCTGGGGGTGATGTTTCAGGGTTTAGGGCAGTGCAGTGGTGTTCGGGCAGTGTAGGGGGTCTTGCTGGGGGTAGTGTTTCAGGGTTTAGGGCAGTGCAGTGGTGTTCGGTGCAGTGTAGGGGGTCGTGCTGGGGGTGGTGTTTCAGGGTTTAGGGCAGTGCAGTGGTGTTCGGGCAGTGTAGGGGGTCGTGCTGGGGCTGGTGTTTCAGGGTTTAGGGCAGAGCAGTGGTGTTTGGGCAGTGTAGGAGGTCGTGCTAGGGGTGGTGTTTCAGGGTTTAGGGCAGTGCAGTCGTGTTATATATATTATCTACTGGCGGTCGCCAGTAGATAGTTATAGTTAGGACCTATTTTCCATAGGAAATCCGCAACATTCTATTTGAAAAAACTCTTGCGCCGGTTGACGAATCTTCGCGAAATTTTCAAACTTTGTGGCCCGCTCCGGTCCGCTCCTACCCTGAAAGTCTTGGGGTGATTCGTCAGCGGGGCCGAGAAAAAGGGGGTCCCAAAGCGTGTTTTCCCCATTCATTTTCCCATAGGAAACTTTAGCCACGGCTACAGCCCGAACTGCTGAACGGAATTACACCAAATTTGGCAAAGAGGTAGTTCTTGGTTCAGAAAGAACCCTTTTTGTTAAATGGTGTAAATCCGTTCAGTAGTTCCTGAAAAATCAAAAGGAAAATCACATATATATCTATGGCCGCGTCGGATTCGCGCACCATCCCGATCACGAGCTGCATGCTAATTGGCTTTCAAGTGGCTGTCAACACTCCAAATCAGGAAGTGTTGGCAGCCATTTATCCTCGGTAGAACCGAGGCACAAGAAACAAGTGCACAAACGCACAAAGGGGGCAGGGTTGAAACACCCTGACCCCCTAGGTCTGCTCAGGGGTCCCACAAGGACCCCTGGGCAGAAAAGCTTTTTTTTTTTTTAAATCAGCGGGATGCGCTTAGGGTGCGCGGATCCCGCCGATAAAAAAAGCAGCGCATGGTCTCCTGCGCTTTGTTCTTAATTGGCCCCGGGTGGGCCAAGTCCCGAGGGCATGCGGGGGTTAATAAAAATGATTGGGGGCCTCTAAGGCCCCAAACCCGAGGACCGCCACCCCCAGGGCTTTTATTTCAAAATGGTGCGGGAGGGCACTCGGCCCTCCTGCAGCCCGAGACCGCCACCCCCTGGGGCTTCTTTTATTTAATTAAATGAACCTGTGTGGGGGGCTCGAGCCCCTCCACACGCCCCGGGGACCGCCACCTCCCCGGGGCACTAATAATGTAAATGCGGGCATCCGTTACGGACCCCCGTGGACCACCACCTCCCCGGGGCTTTAAAGACATGGGAGGGGGGCCACGCGGCCCCCCTCCTGGAGCCTGTGGTGGCCCTGGGGACCGCCCCCCAGGGCCGGCTCCTGCAGTGTCCCGGGGTGCCTACCCCCGGGACACTGCTGTTTGCAATGGCAGGACGGGAGCCTTGCGGCTCCCGCCCTGTCATCGCAAACTTGCTTTGCTTCATTGAAGCGAGAGCAGGAAACCTGCTCTCGCTTCAATGAAAGCAAGCAATTGCCTTTCCATAAGGGGAGCTGCATGTCAGCAGCTCCCTTATGGAAAAGCTATGCCGGCTCCCGCAGGGCGTGGGGAGCCAGCGGGACCGTGCGGGGATTGGGGACCCACCCACGGTCCCCAACGAGTGGCCAGGCCCCGGGAGATGGGGTCCCCAGGCCCATTAATGGCCCGGGAGGGGGGCCACGCACCCCCCTCCCCAAAAATCAATAAAAAAATAAAAAATAAAAAAAGGACAGAAAGGCCGGGCCCGGGGGATGGGGTCCCCGGGGCCTTAAATGGCCTGAGGAGGGGGGCCACGCAGCCCCCCTCCAAATATATATTTTTTTTTAAAAAGAGGGCATGCCCCGGGGGATGGGGTCCCCGGGGCAAATACAGGCGCAGGGAAGGGAGGCCACGCTGCCCCCTTCCCATTTAAAAAATAAATAAAGAAAAGCCTCAGGCCCCGGGGGATGGGGTCCCCGGGGACAAAAGTGGACGAGGGAAGGGGGGCCACGCAGCCCCCCTCCCACAAAAAAAAAGAAAGCAAAAAAAAACGACATCGTGCCGGAGGCCCGGCCCCGCCCCTCCCTGCAGCACTCTGCAAGCGCGCCCCCTGGCGCGTTGTAGAAAGGAAGTAATTCCCTTGAATACTGGGGGTCCCTGAGGGCCAACTAGCCCACCAGGAACCTCCAGTATGCGCCAGGAGGCTGCGTTGCAGAGAGGTGTTCAGAGGCCACGCCCCTTTTTACACCTCTCTGCAACGCAGCTGTGTGGCGCTTTGGAGGTACATGGTGGGCTAGTTGGACTCCAGGGACCCTCAGGATTCAAGGGGACTTAATCCCCCAACTTAAAACGCGCCACGGGGCGCGTTTGCACAGTGGTGAAGGGAGGGGGCGGGGTCACTGACCATGTCATGAGTGATGTAATATGTGACGTCATCAGCAGTGCATTGCGGGGGCGTGAGTTATAGTTAGCTGAACTAACTATAACGGGGGAATTTCACGGGTTTTGTACGAGTGCAATGTCCAACTAACTATAACTGTCCCTAAAACCTATGGTTTTTTAAATGCTAATTTCTAACTATAACGTGCCTGAAACCTATGGTTTTTTCAGTGAATTTCAGAGGTTTTTAAATGCTAATTCCTAACTATAACATGTCTGAAACCTATGGTTTTTCCAGTGAATTTCAAAGGTTTTGTAAATGACAATTTTTAAATGTATTAATTGTTATCTTTATTTTTTGATACTGATTTACTACATTTTTTAAACTATTTATTTTTACATATTTTATTTTTTAAATTACATTGTAATTACATTATACATTACATTACAGAATATACTTTCTCAGAATGAATTACTTTAGTTTAAATACTTTGCAAATAGGCAATAGACTTTTAAGTACAGTAGTTACAGTTGTTGCAATGGGCAACACAATTTCAAACACAATGCAACATTGAGCTCAATGTGAATTTCTAGTTAAATGCAATTAGTTACTTTATGGATTACTTTTCTAACCACAGGACTGGATCCTAGATTCAGTCCTGGGACATCTCCTGTAAACAGTTGAGTAAAAGCGTTTTGGTTACAGTACTGATTTTTAAGGAATATTATTGTATTTTAAAAGTTGACACTTTGAAACTTTTTAACATAGTATCACCAATGTTATACTATGGGAGGAAAAAAAACTTAGCAGGTAAGTAGTGTTATCGTTACTTTTTCTTACTCAGTGGTGGATCCTGGATCCAGCACTGGTGCATCTCCTGTAAACAGTTGAAAGACTGCGTTTAAGTCATACAGGCGATTTTTAAGGAATATTTGTAGTTTGTGAAAATCGACACTTTGAAACTTTTCTGCTGAAAACCAGACAATGGATTCCTATGGAAGGAAATACAAGTTACTGGTAAGTACGGTTAGAATTACTTTTCAGGGTCAGTGCTGGGCTAAAAGATGCAGCACTGGGTTCTCTCCTGATAACAGGTGAGTAAATCGGAATTCGTAGTTCAGCTGATTTTAGAGGAATATTTGTATGTTTCAAAATCGACACTTAGAAACTTTTTCAGCAAAAAGCAGGCAATGATATCCTATGGAAGGAAATTCAAGTTACTGGTAAGTACGGTTAAAATTACTTTTCAGGATCAGTACTGGGCTCAAAGATGCAGCACTGAGGTCTCTCCTGATAACAGGTGAGTAAATCGGAATTCGTAGTTCGGCTGATTTTAGAGGAATATTATAAAGTTCCAAAACTCCACACTTGGAAGAATTTCCAAGTGAAACCAGTCAATGTTAGCCTATGGAAGGAAATTCAAGTTACTGGTAAGTACGGTTAGAATTACTTTTCAGGATCTGTACTGGGCTCAAAGATGCAGCACTGAGGTCTCTCCTGATAACAGGTGAGTAAATTGGAATTCGTAGTTCAGCTGATTTTAGAGGAATATTATAAAGTTCCAAAACTCCACACTTGGAAGAATTTCCAAGTGAAACCAGTCAATGTTAGCCTATGGAAGGAAATTCAAGTTACTGGTAAGTACGGTTAGAATTACTTTTCAGGATCTGTACTGGGCTCAAAGATGCAGCACTGAGGTCTCTCCTGATAACAGGTGAGTAAATCGGAATTCAGTAGTTCGGCTGATTTTAGAGGAATATTATAAAGTTCCAAAACTCCACACTTGGAAGAATTTCCAAGTGAAACCAGTCAATGTTAGCCTATGGAAGGAAATTCAAGTTACTGGTAAAGTACGGTTAGAAATACTTTTCAGAATCTGTACTGGGCTCAAAGATGCAGCACTGAGGTCTCTCCTGATAACAGGTGAGTAAATTGGAATTCGTAGTTCAGCTGATTTTAGAGGAATATTATAAAGTTCCAAAACTCCACACTTGGAAGAATTTCCAAGTGAAACCAGTCAATGTTAGCCTATGGAAGGAAATTCAAGTTACTGGTAAGTACGGTTAGAATTACTTTCCAGGATCAGTACTGGGTTCAAAGATGCAGCACTGAGGTCTCTCCTGATAACAGGTGAGTAAATCGGAATTCGTAATTCGGCTGATTTTAGAGGAATATTATAATGTTCCAAAACTCCACACTTGGAAGAATTTCCAAGTGAAACCAGTCAATGTTAGCCTATGGAAGGAAATTCAAGTTACTGGTAAGTACGGTTAGAATTACTTTTCAGGATCTGTACTGGGCTCAAAGATGCAGCACTGAGGTCTCTCCTGATAACAGGTGAGTAAATCGGAATTCGTAGTTCGGCTGATTTTAGAGGAATATTATAAAGTTCCAAAACTCCACACTTAGAAGAATTTCCAAGTGAAACCAGTCAATGTTAGACTATGGAAGGAAATTCAAGTTACTGGTAAGTACGGTTAGAATTACTTTTCAGGATCAGTACTGGGCTCAAAGATGCAGCACTGAGGTCTCTCCTGATAACAGGTCAGTAAATTGGAATTCGTTGTTCGGCTGATTTTAGAGGAATATTTGCACAATGGTGAAGGAAGGGGTGGGGCCTGAGGTGACATGTCTGCAAACACGCCCTGTGGCGCGTTTTAAGTTGGAGAATTAATTCCTCCTCAATCCTGAGGGACCCTAGGGGCCAACTAGCCCACCAGATACCTCCAGTATGCGCCAGAGAGCTGCGTTGTAGAGAGGTGTTCAGAGGCCACGCCCCTTTTACAACACTCTGCAACGCAGCTCCGTGGCGCTTACTGGAGGTACCTGGTGGGCTAGTTGGCCCCAGGGACCCTCAGGATTGAAGGGATTTAATTCCCCATCTTAAAACGCGCCACGGGCCTGTTTACACATGTCACCTGAAGCCCCACCTCCCTTCACCACTGTGTAAACGCACCCGTGGCGCATTTTAAGTTGGGGGATTAAGTCCCCTTGAATCCTGAGGGTCCCTGGGCTCCAACTAGCCCACCAGGTACCTCCAGTAAGCGCCACAGAGCTGCGTTGCAGAGAGGTGTAAAAGGGGCGTGGCCTGGACCACCTCTCTGCAACGCAGCCCCTGGCGCATACTGGAGGTTCCTGGTGGGCTAGTTGGCCCCCAGGGACCCCCAGTATTGAAGGGAATTCATTTCCCAACTTAAAACGCGCCACAGGGCGCGTTTGCAGAGTGTTGCTGGGAGGGGGCGGAGCCTCGGCACGATCGCGTGTTTTTTGTTTTTGTTTTTTGGTGGGGGCTGTGTGGCCCCTCTTCTTTACTTTTTTGGGCCGTGGGGACCCCATCCCCCAGGGCCTGACCTCCTTAATAAAAAAAAAAATTAACGGGAAGGGGCCGCGTGGGCCCCTCCGTGGCCAGTTCCGGCCCCGGGCACCCCATCCCCTGGGGCATGGCCAAATATATATTTTTGTTTATGGAGGGGGCTGCGTGGCCCCCTCCTGAGGCCTCTACTGGCCCCGGGACCTCTATCCCCGGGCGGCCTTTATTTATTTATTTATTTTTAAATCTTTTAATTATGGGGAGGGGGGCCGCGTGGCCCCCCACCCGGGCCACTACTAGCCCCGGGGACCCCATCCCCGGGGCTGGCCCTCTCCGTTGGGGACCGTGGGGGTCCCCAATACACCCACGGTCCCGCCGGCTCCCCGCATCCTGCGGGAGCCGGCATTGCTTTCACATGGGGAGCTGCTAAGATGCAGCTCCCCGTGTGGAAAAGCAATCTGCTTTGGTTTTGGAAGAGAGAGCAGGTTTCCTGCTCTCTGTTCCAAAACCAAGCAGTTGCTATGACAGGACGGGAGCCGCGAGGCTCCCGTCCTGTCATAGCAAACTACAGTGTCCCGGGGTAGGCACCCCGGGACACTGCAGGAGCCGGCCCTGGGGGTGGCGGTCCCCAGGGCCATCAAGGGCTCCAGGAGGGGCCGCACGGCCCCCTCCTTCACATGCACAGCTCCCGGGAGGTGGTGGTCCCGGGGGCTCGGGGTCTGTTCGAACCCCCAAATTAGCATTTTTAGTGCCCCGGGAGGTGGCTGTCCCGGGCGTGTGGAGGACTCGAGGCCCCCACACTAGGTATATTATTTTTAAAAAGAAGCCCCGGGGGTGGCGGTCCTCGGGGCTGCGGGAGGCTGAGAGCCCTCCCGAACCATTTGTTTAAAGCCCTGGGGGTGGCGGTCCCGGGGCTTGGAGGCCTTAGAGGCCCCCATATAATTAATAATAAACCCCGCATGTCCCGGGACTTGGCCAACCCGGGGGCCAATTAACTCAGGAAGCGCGGAGACCGCGCTTCTGTTTTTTTATCGGCAGGACCCGCGCACCCAGTGCGTTTTTGCCGATTTTTAAAAGGACCCCCTGAGCAGGTCTAGGGGGTCAGGGTGTTTCTACCCTACCCCCTTTTTGCGTTTTGCGCACTTGTTTTACTGCTTTCTTGTTCCTTGGTTCTACCGAGGAACAAGATGGCTGCCAACACTTCCTGGTTTGGAGTGTTGACAGCCAATTACCATGCAGCTCGTGGTCGGGAGGGTGTGCAGATCCACCGCGGCCATAGATATCGAAACTTTTATTTTGGATTTTCT
Source organism: Calotriton arnoldi (assembly GCA_963921515.1). NCBI lineage: Eukaryota > Metazoa > Chordata > Amphibia > Caudata > Salamandridae > Calotriton > Calotriton arnoldi. The sequence continues at coordinate 114,421 of CAWUFW010021293.1, read as the reverse complement.
CAGCAACTACTGAACGGATTTACACCATTTTTACAAAGGGTGCTTTCTGAACCAAGCACTACCTTTTTGCCAAATTTGGTGTAATTCCGTTCAGCAGTTTTGGCTGTAGCCTTGCATAAAGTTTCCTATGAGAAATTGATTTTTTCACTCTTATTTTTTGAATTTCTCCGCAACTACTGAACGGATTTACACCATTTAAAAAAAGGTCGCTTTCTGAACCAAGCGCTACCTTTTTGCAAAATTTGGTGTAATTCCGTTCAGCAGTTCGGGCTGTAGCCGTGGCAAAAATTTCCTATGAGGAATTAACATGGAGAAAACACGTTTTGGGACCCCCTTTTTCTCGGCCCTCGCTTGATGAATCACCCGAAACTTTCAAGACAGGAGCGGACCGGAGCGGCCCACTGGTTTTGAAAATTTCGCGATGATTCTTCAAACGACGCCAAAGTTATTGGGAATAGAATGTTACGGATTTCCTATGGATAATAGGTCCTAACTATAACTATCTACTGGCGACCGCTAGTAGATAATATATATATATATATGTATATATTTATAAATATTTGATTTGTATAATTTTGTTTGTATAATATTTTCAGTAAATGTCTTTCTTTTGCTTTTTCTATTTAATTAATTTGGTAGTTTCTGCAATGGTGGGGAAAGTTTTGAACTTTGGAGAGGTAAGATTTACTATTCCCACTCCAGTCTGTGCAACAGTAGGGAAAGTGTTGGACTTCGGAGGGGCAAAATTTATTATTCCCACTCCAGTCTGTGCAACAGTATGGAAAGCATTGGACTTCAAAGGGATTAAATTAGCTATTCCAACTTCAGAGTGTGCAGCAGTAAGAAAAGTGTGGGACATCGGAGGGGTTAAATTTACTATTCGCACTCCAGTCTGTGCAACAGCATGGAACGCTTTGGACTTCGGTAGGGTAAGATTTACTATTCCCACTCCAGTCTGTGCAACAGTACGGAAGGCATTGGACTTCGGAGGAATTAAACTTACTATTCCCACTCCAGTCTGTGCAACAGTGGGGAAAGCGTTGGATTTTGGAGGGGATAATTTTACTATTCCCACTCCAGTCTGTGCAACAGTAGGGAAAGCATTGGACTTCAGAAGGGTAAGATTTACTGTTACCACTCAAGTCTGTGCAACAGCAGTGAAAGCCTTGGACTTCGAAGGTGTAAGATTTACTATTTGCATTCCAGTCTGTGCAACAGTAGGGCAAGCATTGGACTTCTGAGAGCTTAAATTTTCTATTTCCACTCCATTATGTGCAACAGTACGGAAAATGTTGGCATTCAGAAGGGTTAAATTTACTATTCCCACTCCAGTCTTTGCAACAGAATGGAAAGCACTTCACTTTAAACACACTGTATATTTTAATAACCCTATTAATTTTGAACAAATATAAAACTATTAATATGAACATTATTATTTGACCTCCCAAAAAATATAAAAAACAATTAAACAATGTGCATGATTATTAAACAATTTAATAATTAATTATCAATTTTAAAAAAATGGTTATTTATTGATCACTTAATTAACTTTTCACACTTAAAATGTAACTAAAATAAATAAGTATAACACAATCTACGTAATTGATCATCAATTAACACTTAATAATTATTTGTTAATTAATTACTACTTAATTAATGTCCCATCCTATACCCCTACAAACCTACCAACTCGCAACTAAAAATATAACTAAAATAAATCATTACATAATGTACATAATTAATTATCAATTAAATAATTAATAATAAATATATATTTATTCATTAAATAATAACTAATTATATTCCCAGCCTCTATCCCTAGAAACCCAACAGCCCACACCTAAAATAAAACTAAGATATAAACATATTAAACAATTTACATAATTAATAATCAATTCAATAATTAATGATAAATGCATAAATAAATGTTAGTTAGTTATTAATAACTTCCTACCCTATAGCCCTACATACCCAGCACTTAAAATATAACTAGTATATAAAGTTATTATACAATTTACATAATTTATAATCACTTAAATAATAAAAATATAATTAAGTTTTAAATAATTGTTACTTAATTCCCACTCTGTACCCTTACAAACCCAGCACACTGCACATAAAGTATAACTAAAAATATAATTATAACACAATTTGCATAATTAATAATCAATTAAATAATTAATAATATATTGATAAATATTTCTTAATTAATTATTACTTAATTACCTTCCCACCCCATATCCCTACAAACCTAGCAAAACTGCTACAACACTATAAATTACTTTAACAATTAAATTACAAATTATAAAGACACTTGAAATTACAAATTATATTTTAAAATATTATTAACAATAATGGCACATAAAGTTAATATATTAACTAAAACACATTATGATAATGAAAAAAATGATATTTTTACAACTATATTACTGAAAACGATATTAACAGCAACGATAATCTTAAAAACAATATCACTTACCTGAAAAAATCGATCTTGACAATGATACTTCTGCATCACAATATTTTTGTATCACAATATTTTTTTCCTGATATTTCCGACTCTAGATATAAAAAAACTCGATATTTTGAGCAAACAACAGATTTTGTATGTTCCGATAAATATCTGCTCAACCACCAGACCAGTCGTAATAGACTTTCATATGCATCAGCGTAAGATAACATACACTGGCAAGTATAAGCACATTGAACCCTTCAGCACAATAAAGAAACTAAACTCAAATGAATGCAATCCACACTTTTATTGCATAAATAAACAATAAAGAGATTCACGGATATTTTGTTTTCGAGTTGCAGCTGATTCTTAATTAAAGGAAATGTATTCATCATCCTGTATAGGCAAGTTTGAGATCATTTCTCTCTTATTCGGTATAATAAACTATTGAGCCACTGCTATTCCGTGCTCCAGGTAAAGAACCCAAAAAATTTTCAGTTAAAAATAAAGATGGAAAATGACAAGGGTAGCTTTCTTCTTGATCGTAGATTTAAAAAAAACAAAAATTAGAGTAGAAAAAGCTCTTGCTACAAACAAATTACATACAGGTATTGTGAATATTTTTGAACAGGGGATCGCATGAAAATGGGACATACATCATTATGAAACTTTCCAAGAAAAAGTAAAAACACACTTTAGGTAAGCCTCAGTTTACTTCAAAGGAAGCTTGACTGCTGTATGTGTATGAGAGGAGCGGATCTATGCAATGTGTATCAGTGAATGGTATTTCACGCACATGTACTGGTAAAGGGCGTGTGTTTTTTTATGGGAGTACACACAAGTTGAGTGTGTTTCTGGAACACACATCTGTTGGTCATATGTGAATGTGTTTTCAGATGCTCAGTTTCCAAGGTGCAATTGTCTGTTTCAGGAAGGCTCCCCAAGTGGTTGTGTTTTTTAGAAGCTGACAAAGGGTCAATTACGATGCGAGTCTTTACAGCCGCATCGTAATGGGCTGTTTGGTTTCCTTTTCAACTGCCTCTTTATGAAGGAGGCGGTTGGAAAGGAAACTGGCCGGTCATTCTGGCTGGCTTCCGACGCCAGTCTGAATGGGGCCTGTAATCTCAAAGGCGGCTCTTTCCACCCTTGAGATTCCGATGGCAGTTTCTGACATGGGGGCCGATTACGATGTCGGTAGGAAGGGATCCGGATGGGTTTCGGTATTGTTGAATACGATTCGGAAACCTTGTTTCCTACCGAATCGGTCACCTTTCCAGACGACTGAGTACAATGCAAGGAAGCTGTCCGGGCTGTTCGAATCGGTTCCAAATGGGATTCAGGCAGCCCACGCCATTCGGAGCCGAATCGTACAGCCCAGTGGAGACGGTTTCCGAACGAGCGAGTAAGATGACCGATTCGAACAGCCGTTTCAAATCGGTTTGACCGGTACGAAACGGCTTTCAGAATCGGTCTTTGGGGGGCCCGTTGTTGGCCCCCCTTCACCCGGAGGTGACCGAAGATGGCCTGTGGATGTACCCAAGGGACCCGTCTTCCCAACCATGCACAATGTGGCAGGCACCATTGGGCGCCTACCACATGGTTCAAGGTTTTCCTCACCCAACCCTTTTTCCAATGGGAGCCTGTGTTCTTGTTTGGGACACAGGCTCCCATTGTAGTCAATGCGAGTCCGACCGAACCGAGTCCGTAAGCATCCAGACACATCGTACTCAGTTGGTAGGACTCCCCAAATACGAATCGTTCGGAAAGCATTCCTAACCCGATTCGGTGGGAATGCTTCCCTAACGACATCATAATCGGCCCCATGGTTTCCATGCCGGTCTGTCCGACATGGAAACCATGTCGGAAAGCGTCTTTGGGGGCCCCGAGCAGGGCCCCCTTGGGTGCACGGATTCTGGTTGATTGCCGAGGGGTCACCTATTGTTCCCCCTGTTGATCCTTGCACCTTGTGGCAGGCACCTTGAGGTGCCTGCCACGAGGTGCAGGGTGAACTGCACCTCCCATTTCACTATGGGAGCATGCATTACGGGAGGTTTATGGCCGGAATGCATGCTGCCAAAGTTAAATATAGGAATGCGACCGAATAGTGTTTGGTCGCATCCTAATGAGGCGGCCGGGACCGATGACTGGGTGTCGGCCGGTCCCATGACCGATGTGGTGTTGGGGGCGGAAGTGAATCCGCTGACATTGTAATGATCTCCTGAGTGTGTGTGTATGTGTGTGTGTTAAAGGGTGCTGAGTGTGTGTAGATGTGCTGAAGAGAGTACCCTAGGTGTGTTCATTTGTAGCGAATGCACCCATTGTTTGTTCACTTTATATGAAGCACCAAACATGTGTGTTCTTCAGTCAGATGATTCCTGTGGTGTGACCATGATACGAGGAGACCACAATGTGGGTGAACACTTCAGAGACAACACTCTATCTCCCCAAATATGCACTTCAGAAGGGTACGGCTCTCTGGAATCCGCCTTGGACAGATGGTGGATAATATCTTTGGCTCCCAGAAAAAAGTTCAGACAGCCACTTTTCAATACCGTGAGTCTAGGCACTGCCAGAGCACTGCCATAGTCGCCCTTCTGTAACTTAAGGCAACAGCCAAAAAACAAACTAAAACGTTATCCAACATGGTGTAATGACATAATTTTGTGCATTTTGCATAAGAAGCGTAACACAAAATTCCCCAAATTATGTGGATGACGCTGGTGTTATTGAAATTTTACCCTGGCCTAATTCCTAGTCTGTGAGTCTGCACCTAACTCATATGCACATAACATGAATGAAAAGGGAATAAGAGAGGGATTTATGAGGAAGAGTGCACAGCATATGTCAATTCAGTGATTGGCAAAATAGTTGTTTGGGAATCATATTTTTGCTGGCATGCTTGTGCTCCGGGTCTTAGTACCAAGAACAATCCCCGTCTCTGCTCTGACTAAGCTCCTCCCATGATTTGTTTGGCTTGCCCTTCTCTATGTGCATACAGTATTCTGGTTCTTGCCCTGAAAACTAAACTCCTTCCTGTTCTGTTTTAAGTCCATGATCGATTTGGATTTGGATTATAGGGATAGTATCACTCGTGCTTTGTCTGCAATGTCTGCTGCGTCATCCATCCCTTGGGTTTTTATATTTTTGGTTTACTCAAAAAGGTTCAGTTAGATACTTTACAAAATATTTGATGGTTGCTGGATGGCAGACACTACCATTTATTTCTCTTTTTCTGATTATTTTAATTTAGTTTGTTGCCAGATGGCCTGGAGTTTGGATTTGGGAATGTAGGGCAAGCCTGTATGGGGATAAGGGTTAAGAATATAAAGGCAATGCACATTTTGGTGGGTGGTAGCCTGGGGATTAATTTCCTTCTATTCCTTTCTCTTTCTAAATTTATGGCCAGACATGGCATGTGGTTAGGTATGCCCTATGACATTTAAGTGGCAGGGTTAGTAAAAATTGTCTCATCGCCCTCGAAATCAGTCAGCTAGTATGATAGTCAAAATTGATATTTCTAAAATGCCCTAGGAAGAGGACAAGTGATGAGGAGTCAGAAGAGTGAACACAGCTCAAGTATGTTGTCAATTTCCAAATATAACAATGACATTTGATCAGAAATTACTCTTCAAATTTTGAGTTATTGATTCGTTTAAATATGAAGACCATACAAGAACATTTAATTTTGATGAAGTTAAATGTTACTCTGCTGGGTTCAAATCAGAAAGCTTATGAAATACAATAGCACTGATAGAGTGCCTTCTTTCCAAGAAATGTAATGTTTTGTAATTTTATGAGGTTCCCCCTAGTTTCCTGTTCACAGCATCATGAACCACTATCCATGGAAAAGAAAAGTCCACTTGCTCCCATATCTGTGAGGTAGCAAGTATATGGCATTAAGAACTAAAGGCCTTATTTAGACCCTGTTCTAAAGATCCCGCTCTGCCAAACTCTAAACGAGGCCCCAAAATGAGTGCACAAGACTTCCAATAATTCAGTCATTAAGTTGGAGCATATGAAATTGTTGTATTTTGGCAATGTTTTGTAAATAGATACCTGTTCTTGATATTTACTGCTATTAACGCAAAGAATATTGAAAAGATAATACTTAGATTTCCGTTGTGCTAATGATGTCTCATACTTTATTCATTATTCCTTTATATAATACAGTATGGCTGTACTTAGAATTTTGTATACTGATGTTTAAAATGCTTTACCTTTCAACTTTGATGGCATCCATGTTATCTCCTTAATGATCATTACTGATATTAAACTTGATGGAACTCGCTTTTTCATGTGTGAAATTAGTTTTATTAGAACATTGGAATGTGAGCACTCCACTGATGACAATTTGAACAATTAGAACATTACAAATTAGAACATTCTGCCCTCTAGGGGCAGAATGTTCTAATAGCCTTAGAGCCCTCATAGCGGGCTCTACCGGCCATTAAAGGCCCACTCCCTTGTTAAAGGCCCGAGCCAAAGGCTCGGGCCTTTAACGCTGGAGCAGGCCTTTACGTTGGGCTCTAAGGCTATAGCATATTACACTTAGCAAATCAGCTAAAATAGTGTATTTGAAGCAATTTTTCCATGTGCAGTAGCTATACATAAAGGTATATAGCAATTTCCAGAGAACACAGGATAAAATTCATGGAGTGAAGTATAATCACAATACCTACATTTTGAATGTCAGGCCCAGTTCTTTCTTCTGTCAAATGAGTCTAGAACGGAATCGTTATCACAATAATCATAGTTTTCTCAAGTTCATTAAACAGGACTTTGGTAATAAGAAGGAATTTCACCTTTGAACTGTTATAATAATTGGAAGTGTTTTTATTACTAATCTTGATCAAAATAACAGGTATTATTTGAATACATTTGGCATGACATACATCATATATATGTAGATGTGCAGAGTGTAGTACGCTATTGATTACTCTTGTTCAGTGTAGGGAGGGTCCATGACTCACAATAGGTGAAGCCTCAAGTAGATCATGATGCCCCTGCTTTTCTCAACAATGGTAATAAATAGCATATTACACTCAGCAGATCTGCAGGTATCATTTATGCCACTCAATTTTTCCATGAGCAATATTTATAAACAAAGTTATATAACCATATCCAGAGCAGGGTTAAATTCATGCAGCGAGACAGAATCACAATAACTTAGGACCAGGTGTACATGGTAGTTTTTGTTCACAAACACTGATTTAGAGTTTGAGATTGAAAAACTGCTTTTAGCAATGTACTATGCCCATTTTAGGATTCTGTAACTTTTTACAGACTACTAAAATTGTTTTAGAAATGGATAAGGAATAGCTATTTGGAAGCGGCATCATGTTTTAGGGATCCCTTCCAAATAGCATCTATATGTACAATGATATAAGACTGAAATAGCAATCGAAAACCATTGAAAAGTTCTAGTCCCCAAATTGGGGTGGTGACCGATTCATTAAAGGGTAGGAGTCCCTCGGACACCCTTCCCCTTTATGAATTTTTTTAAGTTTGTTTGGGAGTAGGCAGTGGTCCACAGGACCACTGCTAACTCTCAACCAAACAAAAAAGATATATCTTTCCCTTTAAATATAGCCTGTTTTCCTTTAAGGAAAACGGGCTGCATTAAAAATAAAATAAATAAAAATGTTTGCTTTATTGAAATGATATCACAGACTTGGTGATCTTCAGACCCCAGTTGGCCACCATCCCTCTGATTGCACCCAGTTGTAGCGAGCTTCCATTTGCGACCTACCTTATTAATATTCTTGAGATAGGTTGGATTCTGACCAATTATGATTCAGATTTTTAAGAACAGACTTATTAGTACATAGGTTGGTTCTTAAAAATCTTTACTGGTTGCAAAAATACTGGTCGCAATTTACAACTAGTGTTTATGCAACCAAATATTCTTATATCTGTCCTTAAATTTTGTAAGGTTCAATTTTTTCTTCTGTCAATATATTCTATTATGGAATCTTTGAGAAAATAAGCATAGTCTTCTCAAGTAATTCTCACAGTACAGCCGTAATAATGCACCATTTGACCTTTGCACTCTAGGAATAAATGAGTGAAACAGTGTTTAATAGCACAGTTGCTTTAAATAATGTGCTATTGGATTACATTTATTTTCACTTCCATGGTATGAACAGATTTTTTACTAGGTTGACTAAAGCAGCTCTGCAGTTAAAGGTAAGTATCAATTTCTATTGAAAGATGTGTTTATAAACTTTATTTTGTTTGACAAATTTGTGCAAAATGTAGCACTAGTTTACCCATTTGGCAACATTTTGGTATGTCATGTTTTGTACTGATCTCTCTGTGGGGAACTCACAGGAACGAGCGATTGTGAGAAGCTGAAAAACAAATCTGCTGGATAGACTTACCTCAGACTTGGAATCATATTTGGATTTAGCACAAAATGAATGAAAGGTTTCAATTAAATCCATTCAGAATTTTTTGAAATATTTGCATTGCAAAAATGCTTTGTGTGGGTTTCTAAGGGTTAATCAGCCCGGGAACTTTTGTATATCTTCCCAATTTATCCTTGGACTTTTGGCAGATCTGGATCCTTGAATGCTCTGACTGGTATTCTATTTAAAAAATAAACAAATTCCTTTGATAGAGGGAGCATGTTTTCCTTTTACACAATACACGATTTGTGGATTTTTCGAGGATTCGGGCTTTCTGACTGGCTGACAGCAGCAGAAAATGTTGGTTGGCGCAGCAATTACAGGTTCCCAGTCACTGAGGCCTGCATCCTGAAAAAAGAGAAGGGGAAATCAAAAAGTCCTTTTTAGGTCTCGGCTGGCGTTGGAGCGCGTATGCGCTCCTCGCCTGCGAGAGCTATAGTCAGCAAGTCAGTTTCGAGAAGGGGACTCGAGCCCCGCCCCTCATTTCCATTGGGTAGTGTCAGCGTTTATGGTAAAGTCTGGCTTCCCATTGGAAAGGAGGGTTTTTCGTTGCCTCCCTTTGGCTTTTTGGTGAACTGTCACGCCTGCTTCACGGCTGTCGTGAAGACATTTCTTATCAGTTTGTTTATTTAACAAGCTGATAAGAAATGTCTTCACGAGAGCCGCGAAGGAGCATGCACCAGGTGTCCTTCACGCCTGGAGCATGCGCCAGTCAGCTCTCTCATTGGTCTGCAGCGCGGGACAGGAGATGTGCACGCGCGTACGGCTCGGCCGCTCGCTCCCTCTCTCCCTGTCTGCGCGCTCACTGCATGCACGCTGTTTGCCTGCTCGTGGTTGCCTTGTTCGCACTGGTAGGTGAAAGTAGTGTCTTGCATGGGTCAGTGAGGGCAAAAGCCTATATGCAACTGTTGATGCACATGTGGCGGCAACTTGGGCTTTACACAGACTGGTTGTTATAACCTGTTTTGCAATGGCGTTTAATTCCGCAAACCAGACAAGTGTTGTAAGTTACTACTTTCTAATCTAACGATGCTCTGTTTACCGACCCGGGAAGCATGGAGGCTAAATGTGCTGGTGCACTCATCATCATCATCAAAATAACTTTATTTCGCCTACCAAAATGGTGGCATAAAAAGTATACTAAAAACAATTACATTATAGCACAATCATATAATTACAATTTTACATAACAAACCCAGTAATATAAAAACCAGTTGATCTCATAATCTTATGCATAAATCCATCCTTGAGTAAGTATATCAAATGACAGATTAAAAAGTTAATCTTCTCCTCTTCAATGCCGACAAGAAAAAGGACACCAGTGAAAAACATGTAAAAGGGTCAGACAATAGCTGTAAGTAAAAAGGGCCACACGACACTGTCTAAAATTCATTTTGCGTATAAGAGGGATAATAAACCTTTTTCTTTGTTCCTGATAAAATTAACAAAAAAATAAAAAGTGAAGATTATTCTGAATAGATAAATCATCACTTGTACAAAGAGGCAGTTCAGAAAGTGCATACATTTTTGATGGAAAACCTAACATCAGAGGGATATAATTTAACCGAAATCTCACTAATATGAATCTATGTTGCTGGTTAGTGACAAATGACAGATAAGTTGTATTAGAATCCAGTGACGTAATACTTGGAACAGCAGAAAATATTCTAACAGTTGTCAGCCTAAAATTAGCGTTCTGCCTCCTTACTTGTAATCTAGACAGTAATTGGTATTTTAACTCTTTCTTTGAGACAGAGCAACATGACACAGGGTTAGTATACAATTCATGTAACCCAACTGCCTTAAGTGTGGATTCTACATAACATATCCATCTAATCCTACTAGCCCCATCTAACTTCTGGACATCATTTATTATATCTCTAGTCAGCGCAAGAGTTTCCTTACGCCAAATCGAATGCCACAATAAGACAGGTGAAATAGAGATTTTGTCACAGATATAAGGGACATCTAATTCAGTGTGACAAATAAAATTAGAACAAGATTTGGGTAAAGAAACTAATTTCTTCAAAAAAGTATCCTCAATCATTGTAGTTTCGAGCAATCTGCAATACCCCACACTGCTGCTCCATATGTTGCAACAGATACACTTTTAGCCTGATAGACTTTCTTTATAGTTTCAATCGGTTTCGATCCAATCTTTTTTACAAATTTACTAAGGGCCCCAATAGTCTTCTCCATCTGCAGACACCTATTTTCAATCATACATTTCCAATTACATTGTCCATTAAACACAATCCCCAAATAATTAAAAGAATCTACCACTTCCATTTTACCCCCTTCAATGTGAATATTGGGCTGTTTCCTCTGTTTAGCACCTGCCACTAACACAAAAGATTTGGAAAAATTAATTCTCATATCCAGATCATTCATAAATTTAATATACTCCCTTACTATCCGACGCAGTGCATTACCAGTGCGAGCTAAGATCACTGCGTCATCCGCATAGAGGAGTAGTGGTACCTGCATAGACTTAATGTAAAGGACATCTGGAGTAATACCAATTAGGGCAGATTCAACAGCATTGGTATACAATGAAAATAAAAAGGGGGCAAGGACGCACCCCTGGCGTACACCTCTTGCAATTTTAAAATGTCTCGTACACTCACCATTTTTCCCAAAACGAACAGAAGCTGAGGCCCCACTATACAAATCCTGGATAATACGTATGATCTGGGTCTCAACTCCCATTGCCTCCATGATCTGCCACAGCCTATGCTGTGCCACGCAGTCAAAGGCTGCAGACAGATCCATGAAGGCGAGATACAAGTGGCCATTTTTCGCAGCCGTATATTTTGCTATTATCAGGTTCAAGTTCAGGCATTGATCCACCGTTCCTTTCCCTTTCCTAAAACCATATTGGGTAGGGATAATAATATTCTTCTCCATTGCCCAGACCTCGAGTCTATTTAAAAGGAGCCGTCCCATTAATTTTGCTGTGGAATCTATCAAAGATATCGGCCTGTAATTGATTGGCAATGTCCTATCTCCCTTTTTATAAATTGGGACAATTACAGTCGTTTTCCACGACTGGGGTGCTCCAGTTTGAGAAATATTGTTAAAAACATTAGTTAAAAGCGGAGCCCAAAGGTCTTGGTTATCTAAAAAAGGTCGATCGGAACACCGTCCGGCCCTGGTGCCTTCCCACGTTTACATTGACTGAGAGCGTGTTTAGTTTCATCTACTGTAAACCAAACTTCTATTCCTACGTTATCAGAGCTAGGAGGCGGAGGCTGAATAAATACCTCCTCCAAGACTCCAAACAGAGCTTCAAAATGTGTGACCCAATCCTCCTCAAGAACATGACTATCTAAAGATATGGTTAATTCGTCTTTTAAAAAGGGTGCATTTATTACGGACCAGAATGCCTGTGAGCTTTTTATTAGGAAAGCTTTATATAGGCTGTCCCACCATTCTTCTTTTAGAGCGTTTTGCCTTACCCTTATGGCTTTCTTATAGACCTGCCGTAGAGATGTAATCAGATGTTGATTACGTGGTTTTACTTTAAGGGCCACATGTAGATTTCCAAGTGCAGTTCGGCAATCTTCATCAAACCAAGTACAAATCTTAGGGGATCTATTACGTATGGAGCGCATAAGATTAAACTTAACTTCCCTCAGTATCAGTTCAAAAGCATTGACCATTCCATCAGTGATTGAGGGATCTAGGCATAGCCTTATCTCTAAGGCACACTTCCTAACTATTTTAACCAAAAATTTCTCTGGGTCAACTTTCTCCCATTTCAGGACGATCCCATTTACCCTTCCAATCACTGGTACTATGGGGAGGTTTAAACGACATTCCCCTTTTTTTAAGGAAGGGATAAAAAAGGTGATCGCCGCATGGTCACTAAAAACATAAATTTAATCTGTAGTGGGGAAAAGTATTTCCTTATTGAATTAGAGACCAGGATATAGTCGAGTGTAGAAGAGAAGGTACGACTAAAAAAGGTACAGTCTAAGTGCCCAGTTGAGGTATCAATAGTATTTAAAAACACAAGGTTCCTAGTGATGAGTAGCCTATTTAGCCCAGAACCATAATCAGTATGGTCAAAATGTAAAACACAATCCCCATCATCATCTAGTATCCCACATGCCGGAGTATCTACTTTATCACATGGATGAGCATTGTAGTCTCCAAGCCAGATTATGTCACAGGGTTTGCTAAGTGTTTTCTCTAAATTAGCAATATCCCTTTCTAGTGGTGCCAATATCGCAACTTGATTATTGCCAAAATTATTATTGTAGAAATTCACAAGTAGCCAATATTTATCAGCACCCTGCTCCAAAACTATAATGTGATAGAATGATGATGTATTTAAAAATCGCTTTACTTTTAATGGGAAGCTATTAGAGAGTAAGGTTAACAAACCTCCCTTAGCGCGGCCCGATACCGACGGTTTTGCTGGCGTATGATATGAACAGTACCCATTAAGATGTATTGAATTAATTTCCCAGGTTTCCTGTAGACACACTATATCCTTAGATGTAATAAGGGAAAGCCACTCATTATTTGTTTTCTTTTGGTTAAACCCAGCGATGTTCCATGACATCACTGCAACGGAAGACGTAGAACAATCTATATAAGGCATAGTCTGAGGCACAGTCAAACCAGATACCTTCGTTTTGGATGTATATGGGCGTCCACAGTTAAAACAGAAACTACAGGTGATATAAATTCCAAGACTAAATCAGCTGACTCTATATGTGATGAGGTCTGCCCTGTCAGTCAATCACAATCTTGCATACCGTCCAATGTAGAAAAACGGTTACTAAGAGAGAGAGGTAAAACTGTCGAGGAAGCACATAAGTTAGGAACAGAATACCCAAGTCTATTACTCACATTTCTTCTTATTGACGAAACCTCTAGAAAGTTGTGCGGTTTATTAAAAAAAACAAGTGGAAGTGCACAGATTTCTGAGTGGAGTGAAGGAAAACTTGGCAGAACAGATAATAACTGCCCCACCACATTATGGTTGTCAAAATTAATAATAATACAATCCCCTTTAAAAGTTTTGGGGGCCTTACCTATCCAGTTAACTCTCCTGGCCATAATCGCATGTCCATATATGTTATAGTTATCACCCGCACGATTAGTAAGCCAATACTGGGCTTTATGGATTAGCTGTTCAGTAGATTCTATTTGCTTTAACTTTAATGCCGGTACATTAGCCAAAACAATCACATATGGGCAAGCTGCTTCGGAAGATCTATCCTGTCTCTAGCATTCAGGCCCTCAGCAGAATGATGAACAGCCCCCCTCCCACAGGTAGTTGAAGTTCCCTTTTCTGTATTCACTGTATTTAGCGAGGGGGTAGGCAGGAAAGTATCCACTAATGGCCGGGATGCGTTACGTGTACTTCTAAAATGAGATAGGGGATTGTATATATTTGCATGACTATTTTGCAAAGAATAGAACCGGTCATTCGAATCACTCAAATTCGCTTGGGAATCGCCATGTATCTGAGTGACACTCTCTTTGGGTGCCACCAACTGGGCTGGCGCCCCTACCAAATTCTGAGGGGCATCACTACCCAAATTATCCACCAGCACATGAGGAGCCGCACCTGAGGTCAATCTTACTTCCTCATTTAGCTGGTTAACCCTTAAGGGATTTTGTTTTGATAAAAACATTGCCTCCATGGAGTTTAGCTTTTCCTCAATTAAAGATAATTTACACATTAGAGGAGTAAGAAGTGTAGAAACCATTAATTCGATTTTATTTAAAAAGGCAAAATCATGGGCAGAGTCATTTACCACTGGGGTTTGCTGATTAAGTTGCATATTAAGAGCCTTAGCCATGACCTTAGACCTTGTAATTCGCATCGTTTTGGGGGGGAGATAGACAAGAACCCCCCGCATATTTCTCCAAACGAGTCCTTTTCATCGTTCGTTGCTTTAATGGCCCTCCACCTCTTTTCTTTACAATGGAGGGTACAAAATTACTATTCTGTGGGAATATTGGTATAGACTGCCCCTGAGACACAGACTGGAAACCTGTCGTATCATCAGTTAACGTGGGCTGACCCATAGATATAGGAATACCCGACCCGCCATCAGACTGCACCGGTTCTGTCACTGATACTAGGGCATCCAAAGAGTCTTGGGAATCTGCGATAGTTGTTCTTCCTAGCGAACAGCGTTTATGTGCAATATGTGAGTCCAAAGAGAGCCTCCTCTCAGTTAATTCAATTTTGTGGACAAGGACCGATTCAGCCCTCATTAGAAAGGCATCCAAAGTCCCAATTGGCCCACCCAGATGTTTTTCTTTACTTCCCTTCCTTTTACTCATGATTCGCTTCTAATAACCGAATCCCTCAGGGATATCACACCCAGTCAATGAATCAAGTAGAAATTAAGAACAAAATTCCCGATATGGAGTTTGTTAAACTGTAAACAAGTTGTCAGGACTCACGGGAGGTTTCCTCCTTCTAACTGTATGCTGGCTACCATTTTCCCCTACAAACTTACCAAAAGTCAGATAATCCCTCAAGCTGGAGTGCTTGTTGGCACCGATGGAACTCCAAGATGGCTGCCAACATGCACATACTGCGACAGCACACCACTGTTAGCAGTCTAGTCTTTTAGGCTTCATGACATCAGGTGAAGTGTGCTTCAACATTCCACTGTGCACTTCACTGAAGAAATAATTTGAAGAGCACCTGTTTTCCCAGCGTCGTGGAAGTCAGTTAGGGTAGTTGCGATAAAATCGGGGTTAGCTTCAGTCGGAACTACATTCCCTCACTAATCAGGTTAGTGTTAAACTTGTAGCTAATATAAAACATTCTGTGAGAAAAGGTTATTGTGTCAGAGGTAAATTTCTATTTAAAGAGAAAAAGGAAACAAGTCAGAATATATTTTCCTTCGTTTGAAAACTGGAAATACTTTTTCAGTAATTGCTTTCCTTAGCTGAGAAGATTAAATAAAAGCTTTTTGAATCAGCTGTCTTTTTCAGCTGTTCCAGAATCTGTCAGACGCAGGCGTGACCTTTCAACACGCAGTGTCTTCTTAGACTGAAACTTGTTCACTCTTCTGAGAATTAATTAAAAGGTGAAGTCAGGGTCAAAGGCCCGGCATGTTTCTTTCTCATGCCATGTGTTAAAGAACTCCAGTAATGTTCTCCTCACGTATGGCAGTGCTTCCAGCAAACATTAAAACCAAAGGCCTGAATAAAGGAACGCTTCCTTTTAACATTTAACCTAAGTTCTGAAGCATTGTTTAAAAAACTAATTAAAGAGAGAAAACCAGTCATCCTACTACAGAAACCCCAGTTCAAGGCCCACTCCAGTCTCTTAACAGTGAGTTAATAGAAAGAAAGAGAAACCCAAATAATACATAAATTAGGAATACAGAAATAAATACTTACCTTATCTTTCTTACATTAAGGAATAGCAGGATCAAGTGCAGATTGTACCTGAGAACGAAAAGGAAAGAGATCTGAGTGAAGACTTCTCATACAACCTAGCAAACAATACATGAGAAGTAGAAGAGAAGTAAGCTTCAGTAAACATTCTGGTAAGATAAGTTATTTATACACCATAGAAAAACAGTAAGTTAAAGGCACAATAAATAAAGGTTTTTACATGTTAATGTTGCAGTCCAGTAAGAAGAAGAAGACGTAGCTGAACAGGCAGAATATTGGAGCAGTCTCTTCTCTGTCCCCAACCCCTTTTCCCCCTTAGAACTTACCTGCAATGGAATACTAAAAGACCTAGCAGGGTTGGTTCTGAGAAGGGTATTGGGACCTAGCGTCATTCTGCTCCTGTGTGGTTCAGACAGCAAAAGGGATTTAGACCCTGACACAAGTGTACAAATGTACAATAACAGCAATACCTTTCAATCTCAAACGATCAAACGGTCCAGAGCACAAATATCAGAGAGTTTGCCCAGCCCAGCCTCCTCCGGGCTTCGACGGGCGTGGACGGGCCCGGGCTTTGGTCGCGCACGTCCCGCGCCGCGGGACAGCGCGCTCCTTTCAGCGCGTCCGCGCGCTGAGGATGCTGGTCAGTGGAGTCCCTCCTGGGGAGAAGAGCGGAAGATGCCTGGAGTCGCTCGCAGTCCCCCTGTCAAGGCGCTACGGTCTGCAGTGCGCCGCGGGACAGCGCGCTCCTTTTCAGCGCGTCCGCGCGCTGAGGATGCTGGTCAGTGGAGTCCCCTCCTGGGGAGAAGAGCGGAAGATGACTGGAGTCGCTCGCCGTCCCCCCTGTCAAGGCGCTACGGTCTGCAGTGCGCCGCGGGACAGCGCGCTCCTTTTCAGCGCGTCCGTGCGCTGAGGATGCTGGTCAGTGGAGTCCCCTCCTGGGGAGAAGAGCGGAAGATGCCTGGAGTCGCTCGCAGTCCCCCCTGTCAAGGTGCTACGGTCTGCAGTGTGCCGCGGGACAGCGCGCTCCT
This sequence comes from Calotriton arnoldi, assembly GCA_963921515.1. Taxonomy (NCBI): domain Eukaryota; kingdom Metazoa; phylum Chordata; class Amphibia; order Caudata; family Salamandridae; genus Calotriton; species Calotriton arnoldi. Next base: position 97,154 of record CAWUFW010021293.1, on the reverse strand, counting down.
TTTCAGCGCGTCCGCGCGCTGAGGATGCTGGTCAGTGGAGTCCCCTCCTGGGGAGAAGAGCGGAAGATGCCTGGAGTCGCTCGCAGTCCCCCCTGTCAAGGCGCTACGGTCTGCTGGTGCACTCATTTTCAGTAAAAAAAAATACGTGTCCCCCTCCCGCGTCGGCAGCCGCAAAGCAGGCAGAGCAGCCCTAGCTCCTGTCTGGAAGCATTGCTGCGGCGAAGCGCTGTGTCAGCCAGGCAGGAAGCGGGCAGCCGCCGAGCCCAGCCAGTGAAACACAACACTGCAGCTCCCAGCCTACGCGCCCGGCGGCCCACCGGTGCAGGGAGCAGGAGAGCGAGGGGCGAGCTGCCAGGACTGATGTCTGTGTGTGTGAGGGGGGCAAGGGGGAGGGGCAGGGCAGGAGCGCTGGAGAGGGGCGCTCTGCCGCCACCGGTGTGTGTGGGAATAAAGGAAGGGGCAGCCAGGCTGGAGTACAGTGGCAGAACTGTGTGTGCGTGTGTGTGGAGTGGGGCAGGCAGCGGTGGAGCAGAAGAGGGACAAGGTGTGTGTGGAGAGGGGCGAGCTGCCAGGACTGATGCATGTGTGTGCGTGAGGGGGGAGGGGGACCGTCACCAGGAGCGCTGGAGAGGGGCGCTCTGCCGCCACCGGTGTGTTTGGGAATAAAGGAAGAGGCAGCGAGGGCTGGAGTACAGTGGCAGAACTGGTGTGTGCATGTGTGTGGAGTGGGGCAGGCAGCGGTGGAGCTGAAGAGGGACTGTGTGTGTGTGTGTGTGTATGAAGTGAGGGCATGAATTGCTGAAGTGCAGTACAGAGCGGCGTGGGTGTTTGAGAAGAGTGTCACAACTCGTGTGTAGAGTGCAAAATGAGGCAGAAAGGGAACTGAAGAGGGACACTGCCAGGACAGGTGTCTAGAGGGTTGAAGAGGCACATGGAGTGCAGGGTTATAGTGGCACAAAGTGTGTGTGTGTGTGTGTGTGTGTGTGTGTGTGTGTGTAAGTGGGTAGGGAGTGAGGGAAAAGAATAGGGACACGCTGACAGGGCTAGTGTGTGCGCGTGTGTTGAGGTATGGGGGCAGGGAATGCAGCGGTGCAAAAGAAGGACTTTTCACCAGTAACTGTGCGTGTGTATGTTTGTGTGGCACACTTTAATAACTCGTGTGTGGTAAGGGGCACACTGCCAGAACTGGCATCACTGCCAGGGTTGCCGACTTTGGAGCTGGAGAGCCAGATGTGCGTCTCGGCGTAAACTCAACATCCTGTGATTCTGGGCAAATCACTTAACCTCCCCGTGCCTACAAAACATGAATGTGTCCTTGTGTACAGTAGCTGGTGCCCATGTGACGCGCTCCAATGCCTTCGAGTCGAGTTCGTGCTATATAAAACTGCAAAAAGCAGAACGTGTGTGTGGAGGGGCCTGAGAACTTTAAAAGTAATGAGCACATACATTGTCACAAGTCGTGTGTGGGCATGGAGGAGGGGTGGAAGCTGTTTAGCATAACAGAGGGGCGCACTGCCAGAACACCCGAACTATGAGATAAGAGGAGTGTTCAAGGAGCGCATTATGAGTAAAAGGGGCACCGCACTTCCCCCCTCCACCACCTCCAGAACTCATGTGTGAGAAGAGGACTCTGGGCCAGGTGTAAGGGAGTCAGATACCTTTTAAAGGATGGCACCTTGCCAATGCCATAAGTTGTGAGGGCCATGGGCCTTGATGTCAAGGAGTCCAGGAACGTCTGAGAGGGCCACGCTGCTACAAATCACGAGATGGGCACACTGCTTGTACTTGTGTGCATATGTTAATGAGGGCAGGGGGCGGAGATGTCAGAAAACTAAAGAGGGCAAACTGACTGAATGAATGCGAGTGTGTGTGTGTGGGGGGCATCAGGGGGTATAGGAGGTGCTCAGCGCTGAAACATGGGAGAACGTGGAGAGGTAATGTTGCCATGTATGCAACTGGTGCCTGTGTGGGCAGGAGATCCGGGCGGTCGGGGTTGGGAGGGGGCGGGAGGACTACGCTGAATGGGAAAGAGATATCAGTTGCAGTGATAAGGGACACGCCCTTAAAACGTGTGCGTGTGTGGGTGTTGTTGAGGGACGTACGACCCAGAGCACAAAAGAGGGGCACTTTCCTAGAACTTTTATAAGAGGTGGGCACGAAGCCCAGGCTATATAAATACAATTACAATAAGAGGCAGCTTATTGCAGAGGAAGGCATTGCCCCAGGAGGGAGAGATTTCAGGTAGTTTTTGATATGTATTTATTTAATCTATTTATTTTTGTTATTTTGGCTTACTCGTTTTTTTTTGCATAACGCTATTACCCGAAGAGATCCTAAAGTGCTTTGCACATGACATGTCTGGAAAGAGGATAAGTATATTTACATCAAGAAACAAGTTACAAGAGTTGTCTAAAACAGATTCTTTGCATTTGTTTGACAAGCGGGAATTAATTACCAATAAATGTATACAATGAGTTTTACAGTGTGGGCCCTGCATACAAAGAGAGAGCTGGGGGAAAACAGATTTAAATTTAGGTTGTTTATATCTGGACTAGCAGCAGAAGATTTTTTATCCTAAAGGCCACATAGCTTCTATAAACTGGGGGGAAAGATAACCCTAGCAGTTTATAACCAAGAAGCCAACAGCCCCATCTCTGTTGTCAATACACAGCCACAGAGTAAAATGCTTTTTTGTGCAGCCTCTTGTGGTATTTTCTTAAAGCAGATGAAAAATAACATCCCATTTATTCATTGTAAAGTTTTTGCTACAGCGCTATAGACCTTGGACGAGTGACAGTGCACTTTGAAACAAGCATTAAAAATGCAATAGAGTCTCGCCTTTCATTAAGTTAAAGCCAGTTGCTTTGCTATACAATACCATTAGCAAAGCAAATGGCTTTAACTTAATCAAAGCGAGACCTATTACATTTTCAATGCTTGTTTTCTACAAGGATTGGGGTTTCTCCTGTTAGATTTATGAGACAGTAGAATCTAATCTAACATTAACTTATTTTTGAATTTGTTGTATTAAAAAGCGCCCGATAACAGTAGATAAATGATCAAAACAGTATGTGCTGGAAGAGTTCCGACTTCAGTCATGCCCTCTTGCTTGACAAAAAAATGTTCTTTTAGCGTAATGTTTTAAAACAGTAATCAATGGACTGTTGATGTTCTTTAACTCTTGCTGGATTGATTGGTTATGCGCTCTACACTGCAAAGACTTGAAAATGTCGCGTGAAGTAAATGCTTTCTATTTAACAACTCGTTCTCAATAAAGAATGACACTGAATCATAGCAGCTTTAAACATTTCATGAGCAGCTTCACTGCAGGACCCGATAAATCACAGAGAGGAGGACCCCAAGGGACCGCTTACCAGAGAACACCAGGGCTGCGCTCATCGGTGGCGCCTCCCTGTCCATGTCAGTGGGGACACGGGGAACGGTATATTATGCTGCAGGGGTGACATTAATGACGAAGAATGAGAGCAAGACAGGAGGGGAGGAAGAGAGGATTGAAACAGTAAGAGAGGGGAGCTAGGTAGGAAAAATGGAAAGAGAGAAAGTGGAGAGAGAAGAGAACGAACAGAGAATTGAAATTAGGCTGAGGAGGAAGGGTTCAGATAGACAAATAAAGCCTGTGAAGAGGAAGAAACAAAAAGGGGCAGAAAGAGAGGGATAGATGGCGATAGAGTGGGGTAAGAGAGTTGAGAGAAGGGAATTGGGGAAGGATGGTAAAACAATAGGAAAATGAGAGCAAGAAAGAAAGAAAGAAAGAAAGAAAGAAAGAAAGAAAGAAAGAAAGAAAGAAAGAATTGTGTTTTTTCAGGAACCACAGACAAAGAAACAAAGGAGCAAGTGAGGAAAAATAAAGCATTAAGAGCAAGGAAGACAGAGTAATAAGTGATGGAGGAGTTTGATAGAAGAAAGCCATGAAGTAGATATTAAGTAGAGAGGTAGGGAAAAAAACAAAATTAGAAAAGCTAGAGCACAGACATAAGGATCAAAATGATCAGAGACAAAAAGGGGAAAACACAAAGAAAGAAGTGGTAGACGGAAAAGTAGTTACAAATGATGTATGAGATTGGTGGTGGGAGAAGAGATTTGGGAAGGGGCACATAATAGAATCAGAAAAAAACACAAGTACACATGGGAATACAAGATGGAAAAAGAGCTGATGGGTGCATACATGTAGAACAAAAAACTGTGCGGAAATTCTGAGCATGGATACCATAAAATGGAAGTTATATTGGTAGAGAGATATGTGGAAAAAAGAAGGTGAAATAAAAAAAAAAGCCACGGAGGAGAATGTGTGACAGAGAATTGCGCCAAGGAAGGACAAGTTGATCCAAAATGTTTGTGATGACATTTTCGGGTGGGGATAGCAGTTTAGAGCCCACATTTCTATTTCAAATTTTAGGTATCAGAAGATGTGATTTCTTTTAGTTTTGTAACTTTTGTAAAAATGATCTCGTTATATGGAGAAAAACATAGGGGAGAACTGTCAAATTTGAAAGCAGTAGAGGCCTGTCCTTAAGGGCGTATGGGCCCCAAGCCACCACCTTTTTTCAACACGAGAAGTGTCTGTCAAACTGAGCAAAGGTCAGCCTGACAGACACTCTTCATGTTCAGGTCATGCAGCCATGTCCTGTACATGTGCTAAATGCGCAGACGCCTGGATGCCTGAGCTGAAGTTTGCAGGCTGAGGATTTCCCAGCCCTGTGGGAGTGACTTTCTCAGTCTGGCAAAGTGGTTGGAGATCCCCCCCCTTATGATGAAGGGTAGCGTAACAGATAAGCTCAGACCCGGGTGCTTCAGTTTTAAGCATTGAAATACCCTGGACCGACTCTCCATCAGTGATGTTTGTCACAGATTGTTGTGGGTTCTGCTGTCTCACTGACCGCATCCCACTCTGTGATGAGTAAGGGACTGCTGTCTCCTCTCATTGGCTGACCCATAACTAGGTACGCCAATGAGAGGAGATGGCAGTCCCATTCCTGCAGGAACCACCAAGGCCTCCCTCCTTCCACCCAAGATCACTACTCCGGCCCAATTCGTTTTTTTATGTTTAATGTGTGTGTATGTATAAATGTATGTGTATTTATGCCTGCATGCTGTGAATCAGTGGTGTGTGTGTGTGTATGTGCTTGTGAATGGTGTCCGCTTGAGAATGTTTGAGCATGTACATAGGTGAGTGTCCAAATACTTACCTCCAGTGGCAGCTCCTCCATTATGGTGGAGGAGCGTCGCCCCCCCTGCTGAAAGCCAGCAGAGGCAAAGACAAATAAAATGATAATAAAACATTTTTATTATCATTTTATTTTGCATACTACCCGCCGAGGGAGGGGCGGGGACAGCCTCAGTGACGCTGCAGCACCAGGGAGGAGGGGAGAGTAGTGGGCACTGCTATATGCGCATGATGGTTTGGCCGGCCTCAAGGTCAGTTAAAGCATTTGTTTTTATCCCCCTCCTCCTACCCCCATGCAACCCCCCCACAGCCCCCCCTCGCGACCTCCGTGCCCGCTCCCTACCCACAAGCCATGTAGGCCACCCCTGCATGTAGTGCCGCCTTGTGAAAAAAAGTGCTTTATTACCCTTCAAAACGCAATTCTGCACAGAGAAATAATGAAAGCAGAAGCTTCTACCCATGTAGAAAAGAAATTGCATCACAAAAACATATCACTTTTAACGCAAGCGGAGGTGAAAATTCACTGTGGAATGTGCAATCAACTTTTCAGGTTTTACGTTGTCCAACCCAATTTTGGTTTAATGTGTAAGGTACTTGTAAGAGTCCAGCAGTTCCTGGGTTTCAACAAGGAAAGTAAAGGAATATTTGGACAATAGGAGAGTGTCACCACAATTGGGGTGGCAACCTCCTGAGAATTCCACTTCGGGGTCGTCATTCGGGGTCAACAAGAGCACAGCATCTTTAACTGCAAAAAAGGGCAGGAAGTGCCTGGTGGTGAATGAGAGAGGTATGAAGTGGACTCCAGACTACGCAACCTTGATATTGTATGCAAAACAATGAGGGCCATATTTGTGACCCCCAGTTGCGTCCCGCTTGCACCATGCAACGTGGTACATGCACAATGCATCTGAAAAATGAACTTTATGAAGCCATACAAGGCCACTTTGCGTGGCCCTGAGTGGCTTCATAATTCGTGAGTAACGCAACGCAGCGCAAATCGCTGCATTGTTTTACTCTGCACTAGAGAGGCGTGCCATGGGTGTTGCATGGGTATTCCACACATCTCCCATGGCTTTTGACACATTCCCAGATTTACCAGAACTGGTAAACCTGGGAATGTGCCAAACAAATATGCCTACCCAGGAAAGGTGTAACGCAGTGGCGTAACATAAGCCCCCTCAGCCCCGTGGTGCGGGGGGACCCCTGAGCTCCAGGGGGCCCCCTCAGCGAAAGTGGTAGGTGGTGGGGAAGGGGGGCCCCTCTGTGTACTTTCATGGAGGCCCCCTCAAGTTTTGTTATGCCACTGGCGTAATGAGGAGAAATATCTTTATTTCTCCTCGTTACTTCCCCTTTCTGTGTGTGCTGCATTCTGAAGCACACATAGAGGAATATGCCTATCGGGATTGTTTGTGTGCAGGAAGTTGCCCTTTCCTGCAAAAAAAAAAAATCCTGCATGCAACACAGGCACCCTTGCACCATATTGGCGCTAGGCAGCCAAAATGGTGCCAGTGCAGGGAAAAAGGCAGGAATGTGCTGTAATCTTTTAAATACGGTGCATTCCTGCCCTTTCCCTTGCTGCGCTGCGTGACAGTGTCATAAATATGCCCCTTAATTGCACCGGCCGGGGGTTTCTGAGCAGAGCTTTGGGCACGGCACTCTTTGTTTTACAAACTAAGCACTGGCCGAGAATCCCACCTGAAGTGGAATTGCTTCCTGAAGTCTTTAGCACTCTCTGGGACTCCTCTACACATCTCAAGCATTTTGATCAAAGCTGCTTTTAAAGGTCAAATTCTAACACTTCTCAACAAGCGTGACATGTGAGTAGGGCTCATCCCTAACTCCAAGGGCCATATTTATAAAATTGTGGCACAGTGTGGCACAGTGCAGCGCAGCGCAGCAAGTCACCTTGCTGCGATGTACTGCGTCACTGGGTAAGGGCAGGAATGCGCCATATTTAGGGCATACAATGCATTCCTGACTTTTCCCCCTGTGCTGGTGCCCTTTTGGTAGCCTAGCACCAACGCAGGCAACCTTGCATCATGGTGCAATGGTGCCAGAATTGCTTGCAGGATTGTTTTTTGTGCAGAAACGGACACCTTCTTGCACAAAAACAATCCTCAGAGGCATTTTACTCTTTCTATGTGTGCTGCAGAATGCAGCACACATTGGAAGAGGAAGCAAGAAGAACTAAGGATATTTCTCCTCGTTACGCCTCTCCTGGGAAGGTGTATCTTTTTGGCGCTGATGGAGCGCGATGGTGCTCTAAAATTGTAGGGGTGCATCATAATCATGGATAGTCTGCACCCGCATACATTCCTGTGTTGTAGTAACATGTGGTCATTAGAAAACGTGTTGTAATAATGATCTGTAAGTGAAATGATAGAAATTGTGTTGTGCCATGCAAAAGAAACAAAATGGCATTTATGTATGGAAAGAATAATCTTTAGTATATTGCAATTGCCTGACGAAAAGCCCATGTGTAATGTAATGCATTTTGATTTAAACGTGCATCATGTTGGAGTCTGCACGTGGAGATCACTAATTGTGCTTAACGTGTAACAATTGTAGATGCTTGCAAAGGAAAGCACCATTAACTTGTGTGTATAATTTGATGTTTAAAGGCCTAAATGAAATGTTCACCTTTGTGTAGTTGAAGGCCTATTCGTTTATTCTTATGTTGGCTGATTTGTGTAGGCCTGAAAATGTAATTTCCTGGTAAGCTCTTGTATTTGGAGGTAGTCAGCTAATTTCATGTGCATGGAGGGTTGTTCTGTTCTCACGTTTCCGTTGCAGGTGGAAGAAGCTGCCTTTATTAGTTAAAACTAACGCCTTTTGTTTTAGGAGTTAGGCATGGCGGAGAAGTGATACTTTGTAAATGGTATGTCGATAATTGGGAGCCGGTGTTCTTTCTCACTGAGGAGGCCTGGGAATCAAGGTCATCGAGCCGAACTTGGATGGAGTGAGGAAGACGGTGGAAATTTACCTATGAGAAGTGCCCAGTGAGATGAGGTGATCTGTGGGTGTGTTTTACATCTGTGCATTTTGTATTAGGGACAGTGTCCAGAGGGATGAGTCAGGAGAAGAGGGATGAGAGAGGAGAAGAAGGGAGTTAGGAGAAGGGGTGAATAGATCGACCCATACAACATGAGTGTACTTCTTAGGAAGTCTTCACCTTTACTTGATCTTGCCTGGGAAATGCTGAGTAGGGATGCCACTTTAGAGATAGAGTAGGGATAGTCTAATGCTCTTTACTTTCCAGCCACAGATGAAGTCTGACTTAGACGTTGGGGCACTCCTTGCCTGTGTTCTGTTTTTGGAACTTTTCATTCTTTTTATGATCTATCGGATTAGACTCACTCATAGATATGGCTTTGTATTAGTTCCCATGTACTTTTACAACCTCGTCTTGAGGTGTTTGTACATTCAGTTGTTTCTGGCTTTGTAATAAACTCACTAAATTGGAGTTCAGAGTCTGCGGTCTTTTGAGTCATAGTCATTGGGAAAAATGTTGTATTGCCTTAATTGAATTATTTCTCCCCTTTACACTTCTCGGCAGGGAACAAAAGATCCATTGACCCAGGGTTCCTAGTTAAATTCTGGTAGCGGAACCCGGCCCTATCAGTTGGTAGCTAGAGGATGGTTACCTCTGCAGTAAGGGGAGAAGGTAGGGAAAAAGATAGTTATACAATTCATAGAGCCCAAGAGATGATTGTCCGGAGGATTGAGAGCGGAGGACGACAGATCCTGGTGGAAACTGACGAAGAGTGACGGTGCGGTGGGAACAGCAGTTCGTGGTGGAGTGAGTATGAATAGGGATGTATGTCTGTTAGATTGCGGTGATGATTTGATTGTGTGATGTCTTGCGGAGTTGGGATGAAAGTCGAGTGATTGTGGTTTTGGACTGAACGCGCGCGGTCCATGTGATTTGTGTTCTTTGATATCAGGCTCAAGGAGCAGCCTAAGATCCCGGGATGGATAGATTGTGGTGTGGAAGACAACCAGAGTTGTAATTGTCTGACCATTGATTGTGGGAGTCGTGAGACGTCATCGACAGACCCACTCGTGATAGGGAACGAGAGTGTGAGTGACCAACGCAGGTCGTGGGTTACTGTGTGTGGAAGATCAAGTGATTGGATCCTATCGATTAGTTATACGACTGCCCGCCCGTTCGTGGGCAGATGGTCTAAGGCAGTTGTCCGGTCGTTTCGCGGACAGACAGTTGCCAGATTGAGGTAGACAATTACTTGTGACTGTCCGGTCGTATGGTGGACAGACAGTCGGTTATGTGACTTTTCGGTCGTTTGGTGGACAAACAGTTACTTGATTCTATGAGTGAAGTGTGTGAGTGTGGTAGATACAGATTGTGAAGGAGGGGAACTGCTGAGTGAGGAGGAGGAGTGAGGTCGAAGTGTGCCGCGCTGCGATAGGTCGGTTAGTGTAAAGCCGCGCTGGTATTGGTTGATCACCATCAGGAAGTAGAACGAAAACATTTGCTGGGTAAAACAGTTGATTTCATCATGAAATGTTTTAAGGTGTTGCAGGATCTTTGCAGGGGAGATAGAGGAGTGGTAACTAGAGTGGGGGAAGAAGCACCAACCGAGGATACCCCAGCCCAATACATGGCCACGAATGTAGGGCTCCATACTATAATTTGGCTTCGAAATTGGCAAAAGATTACTGAAATGGAGGGAGATTTGGCGTTCGCACGTTATGGTTCATTCAGATTTGACGTATTGTACCAATTGAAAGCAGTAATGACTGCGTTGCGACCTCCACCCAGACCAACACAGTTCGAAGTGCTAGATGCATGGATGAGAGCAGCACATGCGAGGAAAAGAGATCGAAGTCAGGAAAGGGTGAAAAAGTCAATCAGGGCGTTTCAAGATGCACGATGGGGCGCATTGGCGAAAAGATGGAGGGTAGACACTATCGAGGGAGGTAGACTTTTTCCTTTATTAGTAAAGGTGGGAGATGCTCAGAAGAGGAGAGAAGAGGAAGATGATAGTGATACAGATGACAGTTTACTGGAGAGGTTACTAGCAGAGCGTCCACCTCCATACAACCCAAGCTCAGAGGAGGGGAGGAGAGCACTCACAGAGGAAACTGGGGAGCCGCAGAGAAACTCTAGTGCGAGAATAAGGGGAAGGATTTCAGCAGGAACAGAGGAAATAGGGACACAACCATCGAGGAATTCAGAAGCAAGTGGAGTTAATATTGTCACGCGGTTACCGGAAGCTCTTACAGTGCTGGTCACCATTGGTCCCATAGTGTCAGTGTACGATCCAGATCAGGCAGAAAACGGGAGCTTAATAAGATCAGCACTGGGAGAGAGCACGGATTCAGGAGGAAACGGTACAATGAGTGGAACAGGTCACCCTTCAAGACCTACAGAATCGAGTACACCCTTGCCAGCCACTGCAGATTCTTCTAGAGGTCATGTGGAACCAAGAGCAGCGAGATCAGGGTCTTTGGCCGATTCACGTTCCGATTTGAGGATATGGGAACCCCCAGTGAGAGGTCCTAGTGGAAAGATGACGGGAGGAGATATGGCTCAGGGAGTTTTGGGGAGTCAATCTGTCTCACGAAATATAATGGAAGGGGATCAACGTGGAGACCAGAGTAGTGAGAGTGGAGAGTTGAGTAGTGCATCAAGTCGAGGAACGATCATAACTGCTATAAGGGCCAAAGTGGTGGACGTGATGAGGTTGAAGGCAGAAGTAGATGAGATAATCAGCGGAAGCTTGCCTTTAGAAAGAGTGGAACTTTATGAGCCGGATGAGTTGCTGTTTGTAGCGAAGGATGTAACTCGTAGGGCTAGGAAAGCACATGAAAAATTGACAGAATTGGCACAGAGGAATGATGTAGATTTATCGAAAACAAAAATGTTGCAGGGAAACCACAGGTTAAATTACAGTGATCAGGAACTGGAAGAGAAAAGGATCATAGGGTTGAAAACACATATTCGAGAATTGATTGTAGGGATGCGTGCTTGGAGCATGCTTGACAAATGGGAAGAAAGATGGTCCAAGAAGAAGAGCGTCAAGAAGGGTATAGGAGAAACGCCACCTCCAGGAGGGGGGACAGTAGGAGTAGAGGCTTACCCTTTGCGAGAGGTACCGAGTGGAGGGTATGTGCATGTACCTTGGAGTAGAGGTGATTTGGCAGCATTTACCAATGATTTTCCTCGGCTGAGGGAAAAACCTGTTGAGTGGTACAAGCAAGTTAATCGATTTGTCAAGATTTCGAAGATACTGTGGATTGATCTGAATACGTTGTTTGATATTGTAGTACCAAGTGATTTGTGGTCAGCATGTAAAATTGCTGTTAATTGGCCGTCTTCGGAACCAGAACGAGATTCTATTACACATGGTCCTTCACCTGTGGTCATGAAAAAGTTCAAGCAGGTAATTACACCGTTGCAGTCCAAAATCCCACCACAAGACATTGATTGGGTTAAGATAGACAGAACTGTTCAGGAGCCAAAGGAAACTGTAAATGCCTATTACGAGAGGCTCTTGCAGGCCTTCAAGCAGTACAGCGGGTTAGATACTCTTGACCCAAAGGATATGGGACAGTTCTTTTCTAAATTTGTCTCAGGATTAAGACCAGAAGTTAGCTTTATGATCCAACAGCATTTGATCTGCTGGCAGAATAAATCCGTGGACGAGATTTTACGGTGTGCCAGATACTGTAGTGACGAAGTGGATTCAAAGCATAGAAAGCTCAAGGATAAGTTAATGCTAGTCCAAATGCAGAATGCGGACAAGGTAGATCAAAAACAGTCAAGTGGAGGAACGTTAGGAAGAAGACAGGGAAACAACCAAGGAGTGACCCAGAACACGTCGGGTCAGGGAAGGGAGAAACCCATAGACCCTAAGACAGGGGTGGATGTTGCCACGCTAAAGAAAACTACTGCATGTCATTATTGTCACAAGATCGGGCATTGGAAGCGCGAGTGTAGATCAAATCCAGCTAATCAGGTCCAAGAGGAGGAAGTGGTGCAGGCACCTGAGGTCGTCAATACGATGACAAGGCCCAGGTCCATGCAGGGGGGGACATTAAGTCAGCAGGTGCAAGTTCCCCAACCGCCGAGAATTCCACAGGGAAATCGAACATACCAGCAGATGCCCTTTATTGAGACTTTCGATGAGTTCGATCCAGACCCGTTGCAATGACGGTGCCTGAGGGGGGAGGAAGACTGTACTCTTGGAGCAGTCTTGGAGGTAGACCAGATGGGACCGTATGTAGAGGCGGATGTTGATGGTCATCCCACCACCTTTTTGGTTTTTACTGGTGCTACCCGTTCTACTGTGAGATCTGCAGTAGTTCCCAGCCTACCCCTCTCGTGACAATCGATCCAAGTTGTAGGAGTGGTGAATAAGAAAATAACTAATCCCTTGACTGAGGCAATACCTGTGATAATAGGAACATTTCACGACTGACACCAATTTGTGGTATGTGACTCAAGTCCGGTTTGTTTGTTGGGTCGTGATCTCTTGTGTAAATTGAATTGCACCATCTACTGTACACCCAAAGGAGTGGAATTGCAGACTAATGATAATGATGTGGCATTTAAATTGGCAAATCAGAATCTGAGCACAGAGATGTTCCCTATGTTGACGGTTGAGGAACTCCCACTCGACCTGAGGGACTCTGTCTCTCTGGAAGTATGGGATTTCACAGGAGAAGAGAAAGGGTTGATCAAAGGGGTTGAGCCAGTTAAGATCCAAGTTAAACAAAATGCTGAGTTCCAGTGAACACCCCAGTACAATCTGTCACCGGAAACGGTAGCAGGAAGCAAGCCTGTGATTGAGTCTATGATCGAACAGGGAATCTTGAAGGAAATAATGGGAAGTCCATGTAACTCACCCATTATGGGATTGCAGAAACCAAGTGAGAAATACAGAATCGTGCAGGACCTGCGAAAGGTCAACACGATTGTAGTTCCATGTTGTCCTGTGGTACCGAATCCATCAGTGATACTGTTCCAGATTCCATGCGAAGCCGAATGGTCCACTGTGATTGATTTATGTCAGGCATTCTTTTCGATACCGTTACATGAGGAGAGCCAATTTTTATTTGCTTTCCGTCTGGAAGATTGTGTGTTAACATGGTGTTGTATCCCTCAAGGGTATACAGAGAGTCCATCAATCTTTGACCAGCTTTTGAAAAAGAATCTTGAGAGTCTCGTACTGCCACAGAACTCAGTTCTCATGCAGTATATTGATGACCTCTTGATTGCGTCTGAAACGGAGGATGCTTGCAGGATCGATACTGTTGCTTTACTGAATCATCTAGCAGAGAATGGACACAAGGTGTCCCCAAACAAGTTACAGTATTGCCTGACTGAGGTTCAGTATTTGGGTCATCGACTCGAGAAAGGCAAGAGAAAGGTGTCACCAGTTCGGATTGAGGTGATCATGAATATGACTGTGCCTACCACTCAGAAGGAAGTCAGGATGTTTCTGGGGATGGTTGGGTACTGTCGACAATGGATCCCAAATTTTTCCTTGAAAGCGAAGCCCTTGCAGAGGCTGACGCACAAGGATGTGAGCGATCCGGTACCATGGGATCATGACTGTCTGATTGAGTTCTTGGAGTTGAGAGAGTGCCTGTGTCGCGCTCCAGCTCTAGGGATGCCAGATTACAACAAATCCTTTTCATTGTTCTGCTATGAGCGAGAAGGTTGCGCATTGTCAGTTCTTACTCAGAGTCATGGGGGTGTCCGTAGACCAGTTGCCTATTTCTCAGCTACTCTAGATCGAGTAGCTTCAGTGTTGCCTGGATGTCTCAAATCCGTTGCTGCAACAGGTGTCAGCATTGAGAGATGTGAGAGCATTGTTATGGGTCATCCACGTACAAGTTTTGTTCCACATTCAGTTGAGCTCCTGATGACGAGAACCAAGACGCAGCACCTGACGAACAACAGACTCACACGCTATGAGCAGGTTATACTTGCCTCGGAGAATGTGACTCTGAAAAGGTGTTCTGTGCTAAATCCTGCTACTTTGATGCCTTTGCCAAATGTTGATGATGGAGATTGTGAGGACTATGACTGTCTTGATGTAACTGAACTTTGCACCAAGCCGAGACCTGACATTGTTGATGAACCTCTACCCGAGTCTGATGAAATCAATTTTGTAGATGGTTCATGCTTAAGGGACAATGTGGGTCATTTGAGAGCAGCCTTTGCTGTATGTACAATTTCTGGAGTTGTGGAAGCTGCTTGTTTACAGGGAGTATACTCCTCACAAGTAGCTGAAATCATTGCCTTGACTCGTGCCTGCTTAATTGCTGATCAAATCCGAATCACCATCTACACCGACAGCCAGTACGGGTTCAGTGTGGTTCATGACTTCGGACAGCTATGGTCACAGAGTTTTTAACGTCATCAGGATCTCCTATCGGAAACGGGGAATATGTGAGACAACTGTTGGAAGCCTTGCAGCGACCACGGGAAACAGCAGTGGTAAAATGTATAGCCCACGGAAGGGGGAATGATTTTGTATCCTTGGGAAATAGATATGCGGATGAAGTTGCATGTTTTTGCGCTGAACAAGGGTGCATTTTCACAGGAGATTATACTGGAGAGAGCCCAGAAAGAACCGAGCTCAGCATGATGTTAGCCATGGCAGACACCTGGGATGAGCTCAAGCATCTGCAGGGAGAAGTTTCAGAACAGGAAGTGGCTGCTTGGATTAGAGCAGGATGTGAGAGAAGAGATGATGGCATTTGGGTTTCAAGTGATGGTCGAGCAGTGTTACCAGATGACTTACTGAGCCCTATGGCAAGACAGATTCACGGAGCAGTGCACATTGGAAGGGATGCTATGGTGCGAGTGTTCAGACAAACGAGGTACAATCCACGGTTCCGTCCATTTGCTGAAGCAGTGTGTCATAGGTGTGTTACGTGTCAGCAAATGAATGCTGGAAAGAAAACTGTGGTTGCATTGAGTCACATTGGGAGGTCTGGAGGGCCTTTCAACAGAATTCAGCTCGATTTTATAGAGATGCCTAGGTGCAATGGCTTGAGGTACATTTTGGTTGTGGTGTGCGTTTTCTCACGGTGGGTGGAAGCGTATCCGACACGGAGATGTGATAGCCTCTCAGTAGCAAAATTGTTACTTAGGGAGCTGATACCACGGTTCGGTTTTCCAACTTCATTGGAGTCAGATAGAGGAACACACTTCCACAGCGAAATTATGAAGTTACTTTGTGCCGCTTTACATGTTGATGAAAGACTGCATTGTAGCTATCGACCAGAGGCTTCTGGTATTGTGGAACAGATTAACAGGACTCTGAAAATGAGGATGGCAAAAGTGTGTTTGTCCACGTCTCTGAAATGGCCTGATGCATTGACGCTGGTGTGGATGAGTGTTCATAGTATCCCCGATAGGAGAGCTGGCCTTTCACCACATGAGATCCTGATGAGGAGGGCGATGCGGTTACCAGCAGTGCCATCTACAGCCTTGATAAACATCACAGATGATTTGATCCTTGATTATTGCAAAGGACTGGCTGACGTGGTCCGTTCTGTGTCTCACCAGGTTGAAGCTACAACTGCCCTGACCTCGAGGGACCTCTGCCACGACCTGTGTCCGGGTGATTGGGTGCTAGTTCGCAAGCACGTGAGGAAGCGCTGCCTTGACGCCCATTGGAGAGGCCCGTACCAGGTGATTCTGGTAACGAATACAGCAGTGAAGTGCAGAGACTTGCCGAACTGGATTCACGCCTCCGATACTCGCAGAATTTCAGAACCCTTGGAAGAAACAGCTCCTCTCGTAGAAGAAAATCCAGCTGTGGCAGCGAGGCCACTCGAGAGGACAATTCAAGCTGTAAGGGTTGCTGACGAAGCTGGTTGCCCACCAGAGCAAGCTGAGGGGGGTCATGCTACACAAGACCCAGGTATTGACTCTGAGGGAGAAGGTAACGTTGCGACTGGTATAGAGTCAGACTCAGCTGAAGAAACTGGTGCGCAAAGTGGTCGGGGGCAGAGGAAAAGAGCTGAACTTGCAGAAGAATCGTGCCCTGGGAGACAAAGGAGGCTGGATCTGAGACTAGCTCCTGAGAGAGATCTTGCTCCTGTGTCGGAGACATATGAATCAGAACTGAGTGACTCAGAGCAAGCTCGAGAAGGCCCAAGAAGGTCAAGGAAAGTAAGGGTGCCTTGCCAGAGATACAGTGCCCCGGAGTGGACTTATATGGTCAATGATGCCGGGAGTAGTGGGGACCGGGAGACTGAGGTCTTCACAAGTGGTCAGCAGAACACCCGAGTTGAAGATTGATGTGGAACTGGTAGTTCCTGGATTGTAAATAGAAGGGGTGCTGACAGTAACTGTTCCGAGACCTCCGATATTGAGCAGAGTGCGAGTTCTGATCCTTCAGGAACTGTCCTTTCCAACTTTTGGATATCAGCCACCAGCTCAGGAGATTGCAGCCGTTCGTCTTGAAATCTTGCAGCGTGTACTTATTGAAATTGGTTCTGAACTTATAAGAGACTGTGATTGAACTGTGAACTGTAAATAAGTGTTTGAGAAGATAACCTAGGCCAGAGTGGAAGAAGAATAAATTTAGGATTTCTTATAGAAGAAGAAAGAGGGATAAGGAAGTCTTTTTGAATTGTGTAAATAAACCCAGAGCAACGAACTGTGAAAAGAATTTCCAGAATTTCCATGAACTGTGTTTGAACTGTTTGAACAGCAACTTGAGGTTAAGAAAAGAGACTTTTAGTGTATCCTCTTGCTGAATTAAACCGACAAGCTAAAGATGGAGTCTGGAAGTTCGAACTGTTGGTCTAAGTGTGTAATAGGTACACTCATAGTAGGGGTGATAATCGTAATAGCAGTAGTTATTATTGTGTCTGTAAAAATTTCACATGATGCAGAAGTTGAGGGAGTGGTAGTGCAAGGGACATCCACACCTACTACTTCTAGCGTCAAAGAGGGTATCGTAGGAGCTGAAAAAGCTATGCTAGATCAAACTAGTCGTATGTTGCATGTAGATTTGTCTAGAGGTGATTATACGCTTAATGCCTATGCGAGGCTGCTATATGAGTATGTAAATACGATGGATGTGAGAGACTGTTATGTGTGTATGCAGTTGCATGCGTCCATAGAGGAAGGTATTCGTTATTATCATCTCCCTCTGACGTATGGTATTACATGTAGTTTATTGCTTAGTATGTTTTATGATAAAGGTCATTATGAATATTACTTTTCTAATTATGATGCAGTGCTTTCAGAAGTTCCAGCTTATAAGCATTTGAACAAGTATGATTATTATAAGCAGGAAGATAGAGTGGGGAAGTATTTCATACCTACTGTAACTTTAGATACGGCTTATGCACATCGTCACAATTTAACATGCTCATTAACAGATGTAGAGAAGAAATTTATAGATCAAGTAGAAGATAGACATAGACTATTAACAGTAAATCGTAACAATAGGGAAGGAAGAGTTGAGTGGACCAAGAAGGAGTTAGCACATAAAGCGAAAAGGAGCAGTGGCCCAATAGCATTGGATTTTGAGCAGAGAGGGAAGTTGTGTGTGAGACAAGTCCAAACTTATTATGATATGGTCTTTGTGGGACAGAGTGTGTGCGATCATATTTTCACCATCGAGGCTACAGCGAAGAAGTTCTTGCAGGATGCTATGCAAGTAGTCCCAAACATGTACTTTGTGTGTGGAAAGAATGCCTAGGTGCGATTGCTATTGAATTGGAATGGTACATGCTATGTGGCAGTGGTGTTTCCGAAAATTTATCATGTGGAGGATTTAGGACATTTGGAAGGTGAATTACATCCAGGGGGAAGCGAGGTGCAAATGCAGGAGAGATTGTGGGAGATGTCTTTGGAGCACTGATACCAAGTTTGGGAGTGGTGTTGAACGATGTCAAGATTAGAAGGTTGTCAACTATTGTGGACAAGCTGTCAGCAAACACAGCTCAGTCGTTGTTGCTTGTGGATGGAGAGATGGTGCCGATAAGGGCTATGGTGATGCAGAACCGTCTTGCTTTAGATGTTTTATTGGCAAAAGAGGGCGGAGTCTGTAAAATGCTGAAGGTTCAACAGTGCTGTACTTATATACTGGACAACAGCAAAGATCTGAAGAAGTATATAAGCAATATCACTGAGATCCACCATGAGGTGCATGACCTAGCTACAGAAGGAGTTTGGGACAAAGTGGGAAAAGGGTTTGGTAAGGTAGGAAGTTGGTTTGCGTCCCTTGGGAAGGGAATTCTTGGTTACATCTTGAAGCCTATTATCATAATAGAGGTCTGTGTGATTATTTTGTGGGGATTGGTGAGGGTTTACAAGTGGCATAAAGCGGATAGAGTTGAGAGATCTCTTAGAGAGCAAGAGCAAAGGATGAAGAGACTGCAGGACACTCATTATGAGAATATTAAAAGCTTAGAGAAGTTCCAACAGGGAAGAGTGGTTACAAGTTCTGTTTAGGTCGGTTCTTTCTCCAGGGAGTGTGATTTGTTATGATTTGATTTGATACTTATAGAGCGCAGCATTCACCCGAAGGCATCAAGGCGCTGGAGAGAGGCCATTCATACCACGGAATCTAGAAAAAAAAGCAAGAGAACTCCAGCTCACCGTTCGACTGTGAACAACCAGGTTTTAAGGGCTTTTCTGAACGGGAGCAGAAGAGAAATAGATCTAAGAGCAAGGGGTAGGGAGTTCCAGAGTTTGCTTGCTGCCACTGAGAATGCCCTATCCCCCCACTTCCTCTTCTTGGTTCTTGGTACCAATAGTTGCTTTTGAAGTGAGGAGCGTAATAGTCTGCTGGGAGAGTGCCACTTGAACATAGTCTTCAGCCTTGAGGGGTAGGGAGCGTACAATGATTTGTGGACCATACAAAGAGATTTAAAAATGATGCATTGTTCAATGGGAAGCCAATGCAGATGTTCTAGACCCTTCTTGGCAGATTGTTTTTTGGGAATGTCCAGAATGAGTCTTGCCAAAGCGTTCTGCAGTACCTGGAGTTTATGCTGTAAGCTCTTATTAGCAGCCAGGTACAAAGCATTGCAGTTATCAAGTTTGGACATTACCAGGGCCAGTGCGACCTGGATCCTAGCTGATCGCTGGATGAAAGGGAAGATTTTTTTTTTAACATTCTTATGAGGCAGGAGCATGTAGAAATAGTACAATTCACTTGGACATTGAAACTAAGTTCAGTGTCCATCAGGACTCCCAGGTTCTTATCCTTTACGCTCGGGACAGGGCAGCATCCCAGAGATTGAGGCCAGCAGCTGCTATTCCATTTGGCTCCCCCTGATCCAAATATCATCACCTCGGTTTTCTCCCCATTAAGTTTCAAGAAGTTAGTGGACATCCAGTCTGCCACTCTGGTCATGCATCCAAGGACATTTTCTGACAGTGAGCCCAGTCCCTTAGGGATGGTAACCATAATCAGTGTATCGTCCGCATATGACACCACCTCCAATCCAAAAGAGTGGACTACAGTTGCGAGGGGTGCCACATACAGATTAAAGAGGGTGGGACTCAAGGAAGACCCCTGCGGTACTCCACAAGGTAGAAGATAGGAGTCTGAGTGAAAGGATTTTAAATTCACCCTTTGGGATCTCCCTGTCAGAAATTATGACAAGAGGGCAAGTGCTTGATGAGAGATACCAAGACTCCGGAGTCTGTCCAGCAGCAAGGTAGGTGAGATGGTATCAAATGCTGCTGACAGATCCAAGAGAATTAGGACTTCCCCTTGTCCTTCATCCACCGTACGCCTGATGTAGTCCGTGGCTGATATTAAAGCCGTTTCTGTACCATGATGCCTTCTGAATCCAAACTGCGAATCATTAAGCCAAGATTGATGTTCTGCAGTTTCCATGAGCTGCTTATTAAGATGTAGTTCCAGGATTTTTGCTGGAGCAGGGAGCAGAAAGATGGGACGATAGTTTTTACAGTCCCTAGGATCCAGATTAGGTTTTTTCAAAAGAGGTCTAATGATGGCTTGTTTCCAAGAATGGGGATAGATTCCAGATCGGATGATGATATTCATTAATTTACAGAGGGGTTCTGCTATGATGTCAGCAGCCATATGTAGATTGTGGGTGGACATGCCTTCATTGGAGAGCCTGAGTGCGTTCTCATAAGATAATGTACAAGAAGAGGTGGCGTGAGGTCAGAGAATTTTGAAAGACCTCTGTGTTCACTACCAGGCATCAGCGGAGCGTCTTTGGTAAGACTGCTGACTATCGGATTTATAGTGAGCGTTTTCGGGTCTGACTCGAAACCGTCATCAGAGGGGGGGAACTGATGGAGCGCGATGGTGCTCTAAAATTGTAGGGGTGCATCATAATCATGGATAGTCTGCACCCGCATATATTCCTGTGTTGTAGTAACGTGGTCATTATAAAACGTGTTGTAATAATGATCTGTAAGGGAAATGATAGTAATTGTGTTGTGCCATGCAAAAGAAACGAAATGGCATTTATGTTTGGAAAGAATAATATTTAGTATATTGCAATTGCCTAACGAAAAGCCCATGTGTAATGTAATGCATTTTGATTTAAACGTGCATCATGTTGGAGTCTGCACGTGGAGATCACTAATTGTGCTTAACGTGTAACAATTGTAGATGCTTGCAAAGGAAAGCACCATTAACTTGTGTGTATAATTTGATGTTTAAAGGCCTAAATGAAATGTTCACTTTTGTGTGGTTGAAGGCCTATTTGTTTATTCTTATGTTGGCTGATTTGTGTAGGCCTGAAAATGTAATTTCCCTGGTAAGCTCTTGTATTTGGAGGTAGTCAGCGAATTTCATGTGCATGCAAGGTTGTTCTGTTCTCACGTTTCCGTTGCAGGTGGAAGAGGCTGCTTTTGTTTGTTAAAACTAACGCCTTTTGTTTTAGGAGTTAGGTATGGAGGAGAAGTGATACTTTGTAAATGGAATGTCGATAATTGGGAGCTGGTGTTCTTTCTCACTGAGGAGGCCTGGGAATCAAGGTCATCGAGCCGAACTTGGATGGAGTGAGGAAGACGGTGGAAATTTACCTATGAGAAGTGCCCAGTGAGATGAGGTGATCTGTGGGCGTGTTTTACATCTGTGCATTTTGTATTAGGGACACTGTCCCGAGGGACGAGTCAGGAGAAGAGGGATGAGAGAGGAGAAGAAGGGAGTTAGGAGAAGGGGTGAAGAGATCGACCCATACAACGTGAGTGTACTTCTTAGGAAGTCTTCACAAGCTGACACCTTTAATTGATCTTGTCTGGGAAATGCTGAGTAGGGATGCCACTTTAGAGATAGAGTAGGGATAGTCTAATGCTCTTTACTTTCCAGCCACAGATGAAGTCTGACTTAGACGTTGGGGCAGTCCTTGCCTGTGTTCTGTTTTTGGAACTTTTCATTCTTTTTATGATCTATCGGATTAGACTCACTCATAGATATGGCTTTGTATTAGTTCCCATGTACTTTTACAACCTCGTCTTGAGGTGTTTGTACATTCAGTTGTTTCTGGCTTTGTAATAAACTCACTAAATTGGAGTTCGGAGTCTGCGGTCTTTTGAGTCATAGTCATTGGGAAAAATGTTGTATTGCCTTAATTTAATTATTTCTCCCCTTTACACTTCTCAGCAGGTAACAAAAGATCCATTGACCCAGGGTTCCTAGTTAAATTCTGGTAGCGGAACCCGGCCTTACCAGCGTATTTCCAGGTTTACCAGTTCTGGTAAATCTGGGAATGCGTCAAAAACCATTGGAGTTGCGTGGGAACACCCATGGAACGCCAATGGAATGCCTACCCAGGGTGAAGGATTGCGATGCAGCGATTTGTCGCTGCATTGTGTTCCTCCAGATTTTTTGAGCCACTCAAAGTGGCTTTACGTGGCTTAAAAAATCTGACAACGTTTGCGTCGCTCATGGTGCAAGAGCAACGCAAACCAGGTTATAAACAAGGCCCCAAGTATGTGAGGCTCACTCCCAACAAGTGAGACTCGAGATCTATGACTGACTTAGGAAGAGGCAGAATCAGACTCCAAGTCATAGTGACACCCATTGCCTAATCAGTGAATGGAACGGAATGAGGTTCAGAAGTAAAAAGACAGAGCGCTATTGGATCATCAGTGACGCATTGAGCAACCTGTTTAGGTTGTTAGTAAAAAGCTTCTCAGCGCAGCGAGGTAGGAAACAGACAATGGCAACCGCGATACCCAGTGCTCAGACTTAGTACATGACTCCTTGGAATCAGACAGACAAACGGATGAAAGAATACACCGCATTGGATTGGGTGTGAAATTACAAAGACTGCTGAGAGAGCAAGGTTAGCGCATCTTTTAAGATGTAAGAGGACGATCCAAAATGGAGGCCGCACGGAACAATATATGTACACTGGTGCATTCCACACAAAACATTTCATTGTAAAACATACAGACTATTTAAGAAAATATGACTTCATAGAAAACAACGACCCTTTAGGTAAATGCAAGCAGAACAATAGCTGAACATGTGAAAAATTAAACACCTGGCCACTCTCTGTCCAGAGATTAGGTCAGCCAACGAGAGGCATCCAGCCTACTGGCAAACTGCAATGCAATGAAGAATGACTAGGAAAACCATGGGTATCCTGGCTAACAGTGGAGGTAGGACACGGTGCATCTGCCTTTGAGTTCCACTTGATGTTATCAAGGAATGGTTAGGGTGTGCTGTGGGCAGGAGGGTAGCTATCCTTAGAAATGGAGGGAAGACATATTTTACTATCAGGCATTAGCTGGGGTAGCTGGCCCAAGCCGAACTTTTTCTAGAGTTGGGGTACATCTCCCCGAAGAGCATGACCTCTTTTTCAGTCGGGGCCTGGGTCAATCAATGAAAAATAGACCAGTTTTGTTGGGGAAGGGCGTGTTCGCCAGTGACCTCCTCGCCCTGTGGAAGCAATCATGCCAAAAGAGATAATTGTCATGGTCTACAAGTACAAAACCTTCTTATGATGTATCTTAACCCTAATCATGAGAGTTTGAGCTTGGCACACGGGCTGGTTGGAGGGTGGGCTGACCTGCTGGTGATCGAGACCCTCTAGCCCTACCGCATGTTTTCTCAAGGTATGACAGTTTACAGAGTGTTATCGGTCATGTGGTTCCCAGAGCAGGGACGGTGTGGGAAGCGGTTTTCTGGTTACTGGTTTTGTGAATAAGCAACTCTGTGTTCTGCTGGAGTTCACGTGCTTGCTTGAGTATCACTTATGGAAATATTGGATGCTGAGCACAACCTGTATAAGGGATGTAGATGTTGCACATGCATGAAAATGTTATGCCAACATTATGTGCGTTGGCTAGATATGTAAGATGTGCTACTCGGTGATTGTATCTGCAAACAACCTGCACCACTTGTAACATGCAATTCTATATTATGTTTAGAAGTAAATTTAAGCTATGTCTTACCGTTTAATGGCTGAAAACTGTAGTGTGATT
Organism: Calotriton arnoldi; assembly: GCA_963921515.1. Taxonomy (NCBI): domain Eukaryota; kingdom Metazoa; phylum Chordata; class Amphibia; order Caudata; family Salamandridae; genus Calotriton; species Calotriton arnoldi. The sequence goes on along the minus strand of CAWUFW010021293.1, from coordinate 73,545 downwards.
CTTTTACAATTGGTGGTTAGAATGGTGGGGCCACGACATTGCATGTATGCATGTACTACAGCCTATATTAATGGGTTACAGTGTCTTACCATTGTGCCACACTGACACCAGTACAGTTCACAAGCCCATGATACTCAGGGGCCTATTTACGAAATAGTCACACAGTGCATCTCAGCAAGTCACCTTGCTGCGCTGCACTGCGTGACAGAGAAAGAGCAGAAATGTGCTGTATTTAAGGCAATACAGCACATTCCTGCCTTTTCCTCTGCTCTAGCTCCCTTTTGGCAGCCTAGTTCCAACTCAGAGAGCCTTGTACCCTGGTGCAAGTGTGCCTGCGTTGCATGCAGGATTGTTTTTGTGCAAAAGCAGGCACTTTCCTGCACAAAAACAGTCTTGAGAGGCATATTCGTCTATCAATGTTTGCTGCAGAAAGCGTGGCTTCATAAATCTGACTCAAGGGGGCAGATTTACAAGGACTGGCGCATCTCTGCATATTAGCAGGGATGCGCCAGTAAAGATGCGACACGCAAAAATACCCTTGCGCCACCACGGATGCGTCGCATTTACAATGCGGTGCACCGTGGCGAAGGATAGACAGATGCATGTCACATCTTTTGTCGTAAGGGCAGCGCATTGCTGGAGCCGTGTCGCAAGCGCGACGCAACTCCAGCAATGCTCAGGGGCGGCCTATACTTATTGTGCTGTCGTCCTCCTTACGCCTGCTTCAAGCAGGCGTAAGGTTTGACGCAGCGGCATCGTAAAGTGACTCAGTGAAATCTTGTAGATTTCACTGCGTCACTTTTATGAGGCTTTCTTGCGACGGAACGCCCACCCTGCATACATTATACCTGACGCAGGTATAATGTAGCGCAGGACTTTACAACGTGACTCATCTCTCTAGATGCGTCACGTTGTAAATATGTCGCAACGTGGCGCATTGTTTACGGCGCCGCTGCGTCACAGAAGTGGCGCAACGGCGGCGCAAATGTGTCGCAAGGAGCTTGTAAATCTGCCCCAAGGTTTGCATCGCTCTTGCACCACGTTGCGTGGTGCAAGAGCAAACCAAACCACCTCGTAAATAGGCCACTCAGATTTGCTAAATATTTGGCAGAGCAAGTCCAGTTGAAAATCTGCAACGCTGTATTGCAGGTCAGGGAAAGATTGAACAGCTCCATATTTACAGACATTTAGGAGATAATTATCTAATCAGATGCTAGGGCACAAAAAAACGACTTTGTCTAATACGACGATGTCTAGTATGAGATTTTGAAATTGCAATAAACCCTCCAATGCAAGTTTTTCGAGTTGTCAACTGCCCAAGTGTAATGTAAAATGTATAATTTTGTGGATACTATACATTATGCAATGGAATGTTTGCGATATTTCGCTTGTCCATTATTCGAGCCTGGTTAAATTTGCCACTGTTGTTCCAAACAGAACTAGATCACCCTAGATTCGAGCCGTCTCTGCGTGGGATCCCAGGGGTGACTGCACTGTCCATCTTTGTCACGCCCCCTCATGTTTTTCACACTCTGCGAGGCAAACACATTTCAGGCTGCGCTCGCAAGACCTTTGGACGCTATAATCGCTTTTTGCATGAAAGTTGGTTAGTGCTGCAATTCAGGCCTCTTACGGGTGCAAGAACCCATGCCAGACTAAGACATTGGGGCCTTGGTTGGGAACATCATCTGCGTCACGCATGCCCTGGACAGGGAATCTCCTGAGCTGCGGCTCTGTCATCGTCGCTCCCTAGCTCCGAGGAGTCAATAAAGATCTGCAGACACGGGTACCCCTTCTCGGACATTTCCTAGGGACACCGTGCCAGGTAGAGCGACGCCACCTATGATTGGATCGGAAAGGCAGCGCGCGAATAACCAGATTGTGATTAGAGCCTTGGCGCGAGCATCAATTGCCGGTCTCTGTGAGGTGGCGCGCGGCATGGTGCCAGTCAGTGGGAGATGGATGTGGGACGCCGGAGATTTCCTGAACTGATATGTCAGGGGACGGTCCCTACCAAGTCTAATTCATGCGAGCGTCTTGTCGTATTGAATAACCGGCAACGAGGCTCCGAGAAGCAGCTCCGACCTCACCAGGGCTAAAGGCCGCTGTGAGGCTGTCATAAGGTATGAGGTTATGCATATATCAAAAGAGATCCTTATCTCACGTCCTCATGTAACACTCACTCATTGGGCTGCAGCCTGTGGCGCGAGGACTTGAGAAATACGTTAATAATGTATCATGTGACAAAAGGCAAGTTCCATGTTAGGACTGGAGGCGGGGCTAGGCAGAGAAGTTTAGATAGACAAAGAGAATAGACAGGAGTCGAATAGAGAGAAAGTAAATTTTCCCAAAGGGGCCCTTGGAAGATGGGGTGCGTGGGCATTTGCCCACTTTGCCAGTGACTTAAAATGTCTCTGCCACCAGCACAGTTCAGACTACAAAACACAACTGTCAGAGTGTCTGGTACCCAATAAATGCAGGGGCCTGTCGGCATGGACGCAATTTGGGAGTAGTCAAGAGTCACAGCTGTGAACTCTAGCTTTTAAAAAAAAAAAAAATGTTTTTACGGAGTTTTATATAGCGCGAACTTGACCCGAAGGTATCGGGTATCAGAGCGATTTACATAGCACCAGTTGCGTTACATGACACAAGCTTGCTCCCTGCTACTCCAGAAACTTCCTTTGCGACCCCTGGCCTGTAGGATCCCTAATCTCAAATGTTATTTAATGAAAAACGCGTTTTTAAAAAATAGATGAGAACTCTTGTGTGCCTCGTTCTTTGTCTACACTGCATACAATGCAACTGAACACTAAACCCCTTTTCAACTGCAATGTCTGCACCAGATTGCCACCATTCCAATCTTTCATTTTGATTTTCTTTTTTAAAGATATGTTTTTCATTAAACAAAGATGAGCTTGTCTACAGGCTTCCACATTCAGTGGTACTGCATAGATTTCTCTGACAGTTTAAATTATATTAATCCCACGAAGAACATGTGTTTGTTTGCACCTTATTACCAAGTTTCCCTGTAGGTTTTAAAGTTGCCCTGTATTTCGGAGATTGCTAAACAGAGCTGTCAAAACTATGCATCGGCATGGTCAGGTTTACAAAACAGCACCGCTAATGCCTTGTGTCAGCTAGGGCTGGGCGTAGTTGGCGTAGCGCCACTATGCAGAATTTTGGAAAAAATGTGTGGAAAACGAGCACACGTCCTGAGGTCCGTGTGCCCGGGACAGGGGTCCCTCGTGCCTGGGCAGGCTCCCGATCTCCCGGCCTGGCTGGGTTGAGAATCAGGGACCGGCCCCGGGGACTGCGTTTCGGTCAGGGCCTGGGGTTTGGGAGCCCCCGTCCTGCCGCCTGCCAAGTGTCCATCTGCCCGGGACAAGGGTCCCTGGTGCAGAGCCCCGGAGACCTGCAAGGGCAGGCGGGAGCCCTACCGCTATGGCTCGGCTCGGGGCGGGCAGATGGCAGTCCTTTCGGTCCCGGCCATCTGGTCACACCTCTCCCCTCGGCCATCTGGTCGCACGCAATGCTTTCCAATGGGGCGACCAGATGGCCGGGCTGCCCTGGAAGTCCCGATGAGGGCTCATTTGCCTCCCGGATCCCAGCCAGGGCTCCAGGAGGTCGGGCACGTTCGCGCCCAGGGTCCCCTGAGCCTTGCAGTGCGCACGGATTCCCAGAAAGCGGGATAGCCTTCCTCCGGATTACTAGGGGCAGGGTATGCCGGGACACCCCTCCCGGGCTGGCGGTTCTCTGCCGGGGACCAGATGGGCTATGCCCGGACAACACCTCCCGAGGCATCCGGGGCTCCCTCTTCCGGCCCACGGCGTGCGCAAGGTGCCCGGGGCGGGCTCCATGGATCCCGGGCAGTCCTCCCCGGGCGCACGGGCCCAAGAGCTCCGGTGGTCCTCCCGTGCCTGAGGCCCAGCCGGGGTCCCCGAGCCCCCCGGGACGCGGAGCCCCCGAGCCCTGCGTGGGCAGGCGGGAGCCCTACCGCGAAGGCTCTGCTCGGGGCAGGCAGATGGGCGTCCTTTCGACCCCGGCCATCTGGTCGCACCTTTCCTCTCGGCCATCTGCTCGCACGCAATGCTTTCCAATGGGGCGACCAGATGGCCGGGCTGCCCTGGAAATCCCGATGAGGGCTCATTTGCCTCCCGGATCCCAGCCAGGGCTCCAGGAGGTCAGGCACGTTCGCGCCCAGGGTCCCCTGAGCCTCGCGGTGCGCACGGATTCCCAGAAAGCGGGGTAGCCTTCCTCTGGATTATTAGGGACAGGGTACTCTGGGACCCCTCTTGGCCTAGCGGTTCTCAGCCGGCAGCTGGGCAGGCCAGGATGCCGCCCCAGCCCTGGGTCCGTCCCTGGGCCTGCCGCGTGGCAGGCTGCCCTGGATGGGGTCCGCCAGGCCCGGGGAGCCCCCCCCTGCTGGGCTGGGTCCAGGGGCCCCAGGGAGTGCGGCCTCCCCACCCCAGGGTCTGTCCTCGGTCCTGCTGAGTGGCAGGATGCCCGAATGAGGTCCCGCGGGCCCGGGGAACCTCCCCCTGCTTGGCTGGGTTCAGCGGCTCCCAGGGGCCCTGGGGAGGGCGTCCTCCCCACCCCGGAGCTCCGTCCTTGGTCCTGCCGCATGGCAGTGTGCACGGGACGGGGTCCGGCGGGCCCGGGGAGGCTTCCCCTGCGCCTCTGGGAGCCCCGACTGGGTCCAGGGGCCCGTCGGGCCCCGGGTCGGGTGCTCTGGCCCTGGGCCCTGTCCCCCATCCGGCCGCACTGCCAAAGGCCCAGAATGGGGTTCCGTTGTGCCCGGGGAGCCTCCCCTTGCTTGGCTGGGTTCAGGAGCTCCGTCCGGGACCCCTGAGGGCCCCGGGGAGGGCAGCCTCCCCACCCCAGGCTCCGTCCTCAGTCCTGCCGTGTGGCAGGGTGCCCGGGACAGGGTCCCGTGGTCCCAGGGAGGCTTCCTCTGCGCCTCTGGGCCCGGGAGCCCCGGCTGGGTCCAGGGGCCCCTCCGGGCCCCGGGTCGGGTGCTCCAGCCCTGGGCCCTGTCCCCCGGCCTGACGCTATGCCAAAGGTCCGAAACGGGGTTCCGTCGTGCCCGGGGAGCCCCCCTTGCTTGGCTGGGTTCAGGAGTTCCGTCCGGGGCCCCTGAGGGCCCCTGAGGGCCCCGGGGAGGGCGGCCTCCCCACCCCGGGCTCCGTCCTTGGTCCTGCCGCGTGGCAGGGTGCCCGGGACGGGGTCCCGTGGTCCCGAGGAGGCTTCCCCTGCACCTCTGGGCCGGGAGCCCCGGCTGGGTCCATGGGCCCCGGCTGGATCCAGGGGCCCCTCCGGGCCCGGGTCGGGTGCTCCAGCCCTGGGCCCCATCCCTTGGCCTGCCGCTATGCCAAAGGTCCGAGACAAGGTTCCGTTGTACCCGGGGAGCCCTCCGGGCCCGGGAGCCCCGGCTGGGTCCAGGGGCCCCTCCGGGCCCCGGGTCGGGTGCTCCAGCCCTGGGCCCTGTCCCCCGGCCTGCCTCTATGCCAAGGGCCCAGGACAGGGGTCCATTGGTCCCGTTCAGACCACCCCCGCTTCGCCTGCTTGTCGAGGTGTCTGCGGGCCCCGGGACGGAGGGCCCGTCGGCTCCCCCCCTCGCAGCCCCCATGACTGGGGCCCAGCTGGGGCCTTGGTCCTCCGGTCCCCCATGCCCCGGCGCCCGCTCACTCTTTCGTTGGGGCACAGAGCGACCAGATGGCTTCCCTTTCGTGCCCGGCCATCTGGTCGCACCTTTCCCCTCGGCCATCTGGTCGCACCTATCCCCTCAGCCATCTGGTCGCACCCAATGCTTTCCTATGGGGTGACCAGATGGCCGGGCTTCCCTGGAAGTCCCGATGAGGGCTCATTGCCTCCCGATCCCAGCGAGGGCTCCAGGAGGTCGTGTACTTTTGCGCCTTGTGTCCCCTCTGTCACCTCGTGTGCACGGATTACAAGAAAGGGGGTAATTTTCCTCCGGATTACTAGGAGAGGGTCAATCAGACCTCCGTGAGGTCCGGTGATTCTGAAACAGGGAAGGCAGCACCCGGGCCCGCCCCCGGGGCCCCAGGGGCCCGGGTGCGCACCTGCCTCTCAGCCCCTTCCCTATGGTCCTTTTTCTCCGAGTTTGGTCAGTCAGACCTCCGTGAGGTCCGGCGATGCTGAGACAGGGGAAGGCAGCACCCGGGCCCACCCGCCGGGGCCCCGAGGGGCCCGGGTACGCACCTGCCTCTCAGCCCCTTCCCGATGGTCCTTTTTCTCACGAGTTTGCTCAGTCAGACCTCCGTGAGGTCCGGGGATGCTGAGACGGGGGAAGGCAGCACCCGGGCCCGCCCGCCGGGGCCCCCAGGGGTCTGGGTATGCACCTGCCTCTCAGCCACTTCCCGATGGTCCTTTTTCTCTGAGTTTTCTCAGTCAGACCTCCGTGAGGTCCGGGGATGCTGAGACGGGGGAAGGCAGCACCCGGGCCCGCCCGCTGGGGCCCCCAGGGGCCCGGGTATGCACCTGCCTCTCAGCCCCTTCCCGATGGTCCTTTTTCTCCGAGTTTGCTCAGTCAGACCTCCGTGAGGTCCGGTGATGCTGAGACGGGGGGAAGGCAGCACCCGGGCCCGCCCGCCGGGGCCCCCAAGGGCCCGGGTACGCACCTGCCTCTCAGCCCCTTCCCGATGGTCCTTTTTCTCCGAGTTTGCTCAGTCAGACCTCTGTGAGGTCCGGGGATGCTGAGGCGGGGGAAGGCAGCACCAGGGCCCGCCTGCCGAGGCCCCCAGGGGCCCGGGTACGCACCTGCCTCTCAGCCCTTTCCCGATGGTCTTTTTTCTCCGAGTTTGCTCAGTCAGACCTCCGTGAGGTCCGGGGATGCTGAGACGGGGGAAGGAAGCACCCGGGCCAGCCCGCCGGGGCCCCCAGGGGCCCGGGTACGCACCTGCCTCTCAGCCCCTTCCCGATGGTCCTTTGTCTCCGAGTTTGCTCAGTCAGATCTCCGTGAGATCTGGGGATGCTGAGACGGGGGAAGGCAGCACCCGGGCCCACCCGCCGGGGCCCCCAGGGGCCCGGGTACGCACCTGCCTCTCAGCCCCTTCCGGATGGTCCTTTTTCTCTGAGTTTGCTCTTGCGCTCCACCACCTCAAATGGTCCGGTTCACTTATCCTGGAGCGCGAAAGGCTCCACGGGGGCCATGACCCACACTTTCTGCCCAGGCTGAAACTTGATCAGAGTGGCATTCTGATCATACCACCGTTTCATCTCCTCCGGGCTGGCTTCCAGATTTGCCTCAGCGAGTTGTCTGAATCGCCTAGTTTGATTTCTAAAGGCCAGCATGTAGCTAAATACATCCTGGGGAGGTTTACTGGGAGCTTTCTCCCAGCCTTCTTTCACCAAACTCAGAGGTCCTCTTACCAGGTGACCATAGAGCAGTTCAAAGGGACTGAACCCTAAGGACTTCTGTGGTACCTCACAGTAAGCAAAGAGAAGGCATGGCAAGAGGACGTCCCACTTACGCCTCATGGGTTCTTCCAGACCCATAATCATGCCCTTCAGGGTCCGGTTGAATCTCTCAACCAGGGTAGTAATGCAAGAACCCCTGGATTGTTTGAAATCCCATGAGGGCCTTAACAATTTTAGGGTAAAGTTTCGGCACTACAAGAGTACTGAATTTGTTCTTCTGCAGGCTCCGCAGGACTTGTGTATTATATAAAATTGTGTTGTGGTCTCCTTTGCTGTGGCTTCATTAGATTTCACACCAACATTTGACATTGTTGACCACACACGTTCTTTTCTCTGGCTTGAGGTGACAGGAATTACAGCTTGACTCTTGCCTTAATCATATATCTCTCTGGCCACCCTGTTGTGGAGTTCCCTCCACCTTCCAATTCAACACCTATGGAATGCATCTTTGGGGTCGTTCAATATTCCTGGCTGTTACCTATGCTCTCTGATGTTTATGTTCAGCCAGGGGCAGCCCTTATTTTAGTGCACAGCTTTCATCTTTACATGTTTGCAGATCACACTTAGATCCTTCCATGGCTTGAGGAGATCATTTGTTTCAGAGCCTTTCTTTCAGATAACTGTGTGTAGAGTCACAACTGCTTGATGCTTTCTGTGAACAAAACTGAGATCTTATTGGCACATCTAAATAAAGCTTTGGATTTCTGCCTTTTGGCACGTGAAACTGAGCAACTGCTTTATGCTGGCACACTTAGGGACATTAGTTATCATAATATGACGCAATGCAGCAAATCACCGTGCTGTGCTGAGTGACAAGGAAAGTGCAGGAACGTGCTATATTTAACATAGTACAGCGCATTCCCGCCTTTTCCCAGTTCTGGCACACAATGTGCTGCCTGCTTTGGAAACAGGATTGTTTTTGTGCAGAAGGATCACCTTCCTGCACAAAAACAATATCCTGAGGCATATTCCTCTTTCTATGTTTGTGCAAAACACATAGAAAGAGGAAAAAATGAAGATAAATAAAAATATTTCTCCTTGTTGCGCCTCACCTGGGGAGGCATAGCTGTGGTTTTGGTGCATTCCCAGGTCTACCACTTATGGTAAATCTGGAAATGCGCCTATATCCATGGGTGTTGCATGGGAAAACCCATGCACCACCCATGGAACACTTCCCTGGGGCAGAGTAACAACAATGCAGTGATTTGCGCTGTGTTACTCTGGATTTATCAAGCCACTCAGGGCCATGCAAGGTGGCCTTGCGTGGCATGATAAATTGCACTTAAGGATTGTGTCGCGCTTGCTCCTCGTTGCGTGGTGCAAAAGTGATGCAACCCTCGGATAAATATGGCCCACAGTGCATGGCTTGGGTTCTTGCCCGTGCAGTCACTTCTCTCACAAACCAGCGCTGACATTTTGAGGTTTCTAGATCACTTTAAACATTCTATGGAAAATTCTTCCTGCTTTTACCTCTAAGAGCAAGGGCACTGCAGTTGTGGCTTTTACTGCTCCTGTCTTAATGACATAAACTCCCTCCTTCTAGGAGGCCCAAGTTCTATGATCATTAAGCTGCAAGTGACTCAGAATGCTGCAAGCAGAGCAATTCCAGGGCTTGGCAGTTTTCATGGCCTATTGCCACACCTGGCCACACCTCACTGGCTACCTGTCAAACACAATGTAACATTGAATGTGTTCTGTATTGTACTTCAGGCCCTACGCAAATCAGTTCATCTTTTTTTTTCAAGAATACAATTCACCCATATCTATCTATCCCTCCATCCCTCCCTCTCTCCCTCCCTCCCTCCCTCCTTCTCTCTCTCTCTCTCTCTCTCTCTCTATCTATCTGTCTGTCTGTCTGTCTATTTATCCACTTATAAAATGTAACAAGTGCTGTTAGACCTGACATCCTTGGCATGGGTCTCCCTTCCATTTTTTCACTATGCCTCCTCTGTTGTTGACATGTTTATGCTGGTTTAGATGCTTTGGGCACTTTGCCAAAGTGCAAGTGCTCCCTATGGTAAATTAATGTGTGGATTAGTGACTCCATGTTTGGCCTATTTGATTCACTGTCAGACCCTAGTACAGTGCACTGTTTGTGCCCAGGGCCTGTGAATCAAATGCTGCTGGTGGGCTTTCAGCACTGGTTGTGCCACCCACAGGAGCAGCTTGTAAAGTGTGTCTCAGGCCTGCCATTGCAGAGCCTGTGTGCAGTCTGGTACTGCCATGTCGACTTGGTAAGTGCACCCACTTACCAGTCCCCAAACCTTCCCTTTCCTGCATATTAGTCACCCCTAAGGTAGGCCCTAGGGCAGGGTGCATTGTATGTGTAAGGTAGGACATGCCCTGGTGTGTGTGGCATGTCCTGATAGTGAATTACAGCCAATTTCGTTTTTCACTATTGCAAGGCTACCTGTCCCCTTAGGCCGGAATGGGCAGTTTGATTATAACATCTTATAATCCTAACTGACCCAGGGAACATGATAGAAAAACGAATTTAGTATGCCTGAACTCAGAATGATAAAATACATCTTTTAGTGAAGTTGGTTTTAACATTCTGTGTTTGAAAATACCACTTTTAGAAAGTAGGTATTTTCTTGCCTAACCATCCAGCCTGCCTCTGTTAGCTTGTGTATTGCATGTCTGGGTTTGTGAGTGAAAGGGGCTGGGGGGCTCCAGGAGACATGGTGAGTCAGCACAGGGCTGAATAGACCTATCTGCATGTAGAGTGGTGGGAGGAGTAGCACCTGGGCCTGAATAGGGCTGTGCCTGCCTTCCACAATGCTGGCTCAACCTCCTGTGGTGCGTCTGATGTCCCTGGCCCACATTGACAAAGGAAGAAGGTGTGCACTGGCAGAATGCACACAGAACTGGTTTGGACTAGGTACAGGACCCTCTGCCTTCAGAGGACAAAGGATTTGCTAGTATAAATGTTGGGACCCAGACCCCAAGATTTTAGATCACTTCTGGGAAACAAGAAGAGCCTTTGCTGAGGAGAGGAACCAGAAAAACTGAAGGAGGAGACTATCCCTATGCTGTGTAGTGTTTGAGGGATTGGCCTGCAGTGGTTGCCTGATTGCCAAAGAAAGGAGAAAGGAACTTTGTGACTACTTTCATCATCTTGCAGAAAATCTCCAAGGGCTTGAAGATTGAGCATGCCTCCTGCTGAAGTCTCAGGGATACAAGACTTCACCAACCAGCTCCCCTGAATTCCCTTGCTGGGAATTTGAAGTGCCTACTGTTGTGTTGGGCCTTCTGAGAGACTGCGTTTCGCGGGGAGCTGGAAGCGCGACTCATGAAGAAGAAGCGTGTTGCCGCCGCAGCAGCTGTCGTCGCATCGCCGAGAAAGTGTGCCGCCGCTGTCGTCATCGCATCGCCGAAGCACCTCGCATCACCGGAGAAGAGTGTCACCGTCGCAGCAGACTCCGTCGCATCATCGGAGAAGCGTGTCGCAGGGCCTGTCGCGGCTCAGAAGATTCACTGAGTCGCCGCACGGCTGTCGGGCGTGCACGCATCGCCCCCTTCATTGTCGCATCAAGAAGTAGACGCCATTTTGTTTCATTGCACCGGGTCCTCATCGCATCGAGGCGCTGCTGGTCGCATCGCCACAGAAGCGCAGTAAGAAACCGACGCATCACCTCCCCACGCAGTGAAGAACCGACGCATCACCTCCTCTCTGGTAAGGAACTGACGCATCACTGTCCCCTACGCAGCAGTAGGGAACCGACGCATCACCTCCCCCGGAGCAAGGAACCGACGCATCACCGTTCTTGCGTGTAAGGAACCGACGCATCACCTTCCCTACAACTCTTTTGTTTGTATCGCGTTACGCATCCAAAGGTACATTGAACGTAGAGTGTCGCATTTACCACCTGCATTTGAACTGAACTATTTTCTACCATTGACAGTCATATTTTTCATAGAGTATTGTGGATTTTTGTCGTTTTGGGTCTTGTGTTAAGTCTATATAAAAATACTTATTTTTATACTACAACCTGTGTGGTGTCCATCTGTTGTGTTGTCACTGTGTTACTGTATGTGTTCACAAATGCTTTACACACTGCCTCTGAGATAAGCCTGCCTGCTCGTGCAAGCTACCAAGGGGTTGAGCAGGGGTTATTTTAGTAGTGTATCCCCATTACCCTGACTAGAAGCAAGGGTCCCTATTTGGACAAAGGTACATACCTCTGCCAACTAGAGACCCCCAGTTCTAACATTGGTGGTCAGCGGTGAGGATTCTGGACTTGCATTTGTGACTCATATACAGTTATTGGTGTACACTACTAGTGAGTGCAGACCAAACGCAACCACTTACATTTTGGTAGATTGTTTTTCCTGGGATTTCTATTTTTGCCAAGAACTGCCAAGTTTAGTCACCATGAGCAAAACAGCATCCATCGCATCTGTGGATTTAGATTTTGAAGAAGAAAAAATGGAAAGTTACACTGTAAAACAGCTGAAACACTTCTGCAGGAAATTTAAAGTTGCTATGACCGGTCTCTCCAAGAAGGATGAGTTCCAAAAGGCGCTGAGGGCCTGGGTGGAAGCAAGGAGTACCCCTGAGCATGTGGAAGAGCATGAGGAGGGGGCTGAGGATGCAAGAGGGCAGCTAGATTGGCTATTGGGTCCAGGGGGGAGGAAAGCACCTTCCCCAGCAGGTAGCAGTGTTTCTTCCAAGGGCCTGTCCCCAGGAGAGCTGGAGGACAGGGAGAGAAGTAGGATGCATGAAATGGAGATGACCAAGCTTAAGATGGGTGGGCAGTTAGAATTGGAAATTAAGAAATTAGCCCTAGAGGAAAAGAGGATGCAAATGGAGCATGAGAGAAGTTTGAGAGAGTTGGAGTTGAAAGCTAGGAGCTTAAAGATTACTCCCTCTGGTGGCAGCACACCGTCCATGCCTGTTGAAGCAAGGGTGTATATACCTAAAGATGTGGTGAAAGAGTTTTATAAAAATGATGATATTGGGCAATGGTTTAAAGCCTATGAGGTAGCTATGACCTCACACCGGGTCCCTGAGAAGGATTGGGGAGCGGGGTTATGGGGGCGGTTCCTTAGTGAGGGGCGGGATAACTTATTAGACTTGCCCTCTGAGGTCCACAATTCTTATGGTCATATGAAAGAAGCATTGATGTCCAGGTATGGGTTGACTCCTGAACTGTATAGGCAGAGGTTCAGGAGTTGCAAAAGTTGGAGGGCAGTACCTGGGTAGAATATGTGAATTTTTTTGCAGAGCATTGGATGGTTGGGCGAAGGGTAGCAAAGTGAATGATTTTGAAGCGCTCTTTGATTTGATTGCATGGTAGCACTTGTCAGGAAATTGTTTTCCAGAGCTACGCCTGCACCTTATTGATAGTAGGCTGACTAACCCTAGGAAGCTTGCTGAGGAGGCGGACCGCTGGGTGAGCACCCGGGTCCACAAGGGTCACATGGGAGACTCCACCAAGGGTGGGCAGGGTCCCCAGCAGAGGAGTGGGGGGGACAAGGGTAAACAGAGGGAGTTCCAGAAAGTGCCCCAAAGTAATCCCCAAGCGAACCAAGGGAAGGATTCCCAGCCTCCCCCTGAAAAGAAGCCAGGGGCCCCGACAGATAAGCCTGTTCACAGGGGGCCCAAGACTTGCTTTAAGTGTGGTCAAGTGGGCCACTGCTCCTGGGAGGCTAGATGTCCCTTGTATGGAAAATCAGCACCCACTGGTGCACCACCCCGGCAGGTAGCTAGTGTAGCCCTGGGGGAGGAGATGGGTGCCCAAGGTGGGTGGGGTCCAGTAGCAATGTCCTTGGTCTCTTTAAGAGACAGTGAGATGGTCCCCAGGACCCAACTGCCTGATAACACTAAAAAATACAGGCAGTGGGTGACCATCAATGGCCAAAGGGTGGAGGCTCTGAGAGACACCGGAGCCAGTGTGACAGCTGTCAGTTGTCGGCTGGTGTCTGAAGAGCAGGTGATCCCCAATGCATTCTGCCCAGTAGTTGCCTTGGACAACTCAGAGAGCCACTGCAGAGTGGCTCAGGTTCCCTTTGAGTGGGGGGGGGTCTCAGGTACCTTTCAAGTAGCTGTGAGGCCAGCCATGCCTGTAGACTGTCTGTTGGGCAACGATTTGGAAAGTTCACCTTGGGCAGTGGTGGAGAGAAGGTCTCATTTAGAGATGTTGGGTCTGCCTGAGTGGGCGTGCGCGACCACTTGGTCTATGGCAGCCAGTAGAGGTGTTCAAGAGGACCTGGAGCCTGAGAGGGTGGCCCAGGTGCCTGCCTTGAAGAGAAGAGGCAGGGGGCGCGGGAAACTGGCCCCCGTAGTTCCCACGGTCCAGGAGGAAGCAGAACCTGAGGGGGATGCTCTGGAACCTACAGGGGAGCAAGTGGCCAAACTGGGGGACCTGCCTGAGCTGACCCATTGGCAGCAAGAAGGAGGACCCTCCAGGGAGGAGTTCTGTGAGGAGCAGAACAAGTGCCCTTCTCTTGTGGGTTTGCGGCAATAGGCCACAAACCAGGCAGCAGGTGATCAGTCTGGATCACATTGGATCTACTGGGAGAATGGTCTCCTGTATAGCGAGCCTAAGGTTGCTGAGCCTGGGTCAGCCCGTGTGCTGGTGGTACCCCAGCGCTTCAGAGCCTTCCTACTGGGTTTGGCTCATGATGTGCCTTTAACAGGACATCTGGGGCAGGGCAAGACCTTTGAAAGGCTTGTCACCCACTTTTATTGGCCCCAGATGCGCAAGAGTTCAGACACTCATTGCAGGACATGTTAGACTTGCCAGGCAAGTGGAAAAAGTGGGAGGAAGCACAAGGCTCCCCTCCAGCCATTCCCTGTGGTCAGCACCCCCTTTGAACGGGTGGGTATTGACATTGTGGGGCCACTGGACCCCAAGACAGCCATGGGCAACAGGTTCATCCTGGTCTTGGTGGACCATGCCACCCGGTACCCGGAAGCCATCCCTCTTCGGACAGTGACGGCCCCCGTGGTGAGACGTGCACTGATGGGGATTTTCTCCCATGTGGGGTTCCCCAAGGAGGTGGTGAGTGACCGTGGTACAAACTTCATATCCAAGTATATGAAGTCCCTGTGGCAGGAGTGCGGTGTTACCTATAAGTTCACCACTCCTTACCACCCCCAATCTTAAGTGATATGGGTCTCGAACCGGAGCTTGTGAATTTCTTATATGCTATTCATGAGAATAATACAGCTGCTGTTAGATATAACAGTTGTGGAGATCTGACATCCCCTTGGGATGTTAAGAGAGAGAGTACGTCAAGGTTGTATCCTGGCTCCCTCTTATTCACACTATACATAAACAAGTTGGGGGATTTTCTAATAACCAGTTGCAAAGACATCCCTAGGTTTGGTGAAATGATGATCCCCGCACTTTTATACGCGGATGACACAGTCATATTAGCTAGAACCGCAGTGGGCCTTCAATCACTTTTAGATGCTTTTATAGTTTTTATGGACTCCCTAGATCTTTCAACAAATTTTAAGAAATCCCATACTATGTCCATTGGCCCTGGAAAGTCCCAAAAAGACTACATTTTATTGTAAAGGGGTTGAGTTAACAAAGGTCCCAACTTTCCCCTATTTGGGGGTACTTTTTGATGAGCATGTGTCATGGTGCCCACAAATTACGCAAAAAAGAATACTCTCATTAGAGCGACGGGGCAACATTAAATTTTGCAAAGAGATTGGGATCTAAACCCATTCCGGCCCTGATGAAGATATATAAGGAAAACTGTATCCCCATGGTAACCTATGGCAGTGACATCTGGGGACTTAAGGATGGAAAAGACATCCAACATGAGGAAGACAAGTTTTTACGTAAGATTTTGGCAGTCCCGCACACTACCCCTGCATACATATTACATGAAGAAATAGGGGTGGGATATATATCAGACCAGATAGCAGTAGCACCCTTAGTGCGCTGGCTGAGAATTTGGGCAAGCCCTATCATAAATCTAAACCAAATAATAATTACTGATTGTCTAGCGTTAGACAGGGCTGATTGCATCCCCTGGTTAAAGTACCTAAGGGAACTAACAAAATGGTTAGGTTGCCCCGATTTATTTCTAAGCCCTAAACCCCTGGACAAAATCAAAATTAGAAATATTAGACTGCAGTTTATGATTAAGCGCCAGGGACTAAGGGAAGAAAAGGAGTTGGTAAAACCAACGGTGAGAGGTTATGCCACATTATCTATGCATAACCACTTCCAACCTTACCTGTTAATCGTCGGTAACCCCTTTCATCGTTTTGTTTTAACGAGATTCCGTTTGCAAATGGTTCCCTGGCTTTTGTCGGTTCCCCAAGGCTTTTCAAATCCTGGCACTTTAAAACCTTGTCCTTGTGACAATTTCTCTGAACAGGATACCCTTCATTTTATATTTTTTTGCGACTATTACGTTTCATTACGTAAGAAGTTTATCCTGCCACTACTCAGAGTCTGCCATTTTTCCCAAGTAAGGCCGGGCTTACTGTACCTCCAAATGTTATCTTCCCCAATGGTCTGTTTTGGGGTTGCACGTTTTTTAACTGGAACCATTAGGTGCAGAAAAAAGCTGGTTTTTTAATAGTTATTATGTCTTGCTTTTTACATGTTTTTATTTCTAGGCCCACTATGAGTCATAAACTGGGACTACAATACTTGATCGAGTTTACTCCCTCGCACTTTGCACTTTATAAAATGCTTTTACATTGTATGTACCTTAGATCTCGGTCATCCGGTTTGATATCAGGAATGCCATCAACGAGGACTTTTTCTATCTGATTGAGTTGCTCTTTCGCACTTTGCACTTTATAAAATGTTTTGTATTGTATTATATACTAGGTTTCGGTCTACTGGTTTGATATCAGGAATATTACAAATGGGGATCCTTTTTGTATTCGATTGAGCTGGCTTTCTTGCACCTGGTATTTTATATAACGTTTTTTGTACTGTATTATACCTTAGGACCCGGTTCTCTGGTGGATATTAGGAATGTTAAAAACAGGGACTATTTGTATTTAAATGAATTTGCTCATTTGCACATTGTATTTTATATAATGTTTCTCTATCGTATTGTATTTTTAGGTCGTGGTCTCAGGGTTAATATCAGGAATGCTTTGTTTTTTTTTATTTTAAATTGTGTTAATGAAATGTATTGTCGTATGATATGATCACTTTTATGACATTAAGTTGTCGAATAAAGCATTCTTGACTGACTGACTGATTAGTTTATGTCAGGTAAGTTACATAAATGTCTTGTGATGTTTCACTATTACACACCATACAGAAAAGACTGTATTCATCTCATTGACCTTGTCTCTGGTAGTCAAGTCCTCTATATCACATTGTACCCCTTAATGTACTTTTAAGTTCTGAACTTGGCCATGACCATTTCATTTTGCTAAAATTAAATGTACAATATACTTATAGCAGTAGTCTTCAAACATTTGAATGCCGTGCCCCCCCGTGAAAAGAAAATCATCAGGGCCCCCCTTAGAATTTATTTTAATTATTCTATTAAATTGACAATGTTTAAATACCTCTATACTCCTTTAAACATCGCAGGTATGTTATGTTACCGTTTTAAAAGTGTGATCAAATGCATGATTGCCAAACATACTACTCTGGTCAGGCAGGCCTTACTAATTTGTAAAAGTATCCACAGTGTGATTATTAGGAATGGGAGTGGGGTTTTGAAGTATATTGGGAGTCCCTTCCCTTTTGACACATACTCCCCAGTTTGAAGATCCCTGACTTATAGGGAGGCTTTCACCCATCCCTCTTCATCTATTGGTTTGTTGCTCTGTCATTCACATTTTTCTTCCACCCACTACAGCTTACAGAATGGGGCAAAGATGTGGCCCATTTAAGCCACTGGCTAACTTCACTTTGAGTGACGGCATTCTGCCCATTTGTAAGGAGCAATTCTGCATACAAAGTAGTTCCCTTCTTTGCCTGGGACCACTATGGCAATGTATGCTTTTTGAAAATGTTTTTGCTTTTAGAATTTTTTTTTATATAGTGGTAATGGTCCTGCAGCACCTCCAACAAGAAAGGTTTACGAAAACCAGGCTAAACTAAAACAACCATTGATGTAGCCAAGAGGCTAGGAGCCAATGCCAAAAAGATTTACTGATTCACTGTTTTACTAGAAAGATTACAAGGTGTTTTTTTAATACATTGTAGGTTTAGAGACAATATTATTATTGATAATGATTTAGAAAATGGGAACAAATAGTTTGGTATACATGGGTGAAAATATTTGTATCATTAGTTTAATGGATTGTTCATGTCTATGTTAATGACTGATGGAATTGTGATAGGTAGATATTTTTTTAAACTGTTATTAAATCCAATCACTAAAATTAACATTATTTTGAAAAGCAGCAGGCGCCTCTGCTTAATTGGTTGAAATTGGTTAAAATATTTTCAATGTAACAACTGACAGTATCTGCTTAGATTATTCAAAATGTCAATTTAAAGGAGGAAGGGTTCCTTTTGGTAGATGTCCCTATAGGTACAAACTTTACGCAGTCAACAGTTCCTTTTTTGGGGTCCACCGCTACTGTAATAATTTATCATACAACTTTTTCATATTTGGGGTCATTAAAAGGCCCCTGATATAATATATTCCAATCACAGGGTTGATGGAAACTAGGCCAAGCTTGTACACTCTCACAAGGATCTGATTATAAGAGTAATTACAGCTACATCTCAGTAAGGGGAGCAGTTCCCACTTTGTTCCATTGTGCACCCTCATTAGGTGAGCCCGGTGCACAGTCGCGGCTCCTGGAGGGAGTGCTGCGGGGCGGTGGGGCGGGGGAGGGGAGGGTGGGGGGTAGTAAACTCCGGCGTATGGCCGAACGGAGGTAAGTAAATAAATAAATAAATAAAACGAATTACATTGCGCGCGCCGCATCGCCGAATTACATTGCGTGCGCCGCATCGCCATTTGGCCATGCGGCGCGCACAATGTAATTTGTTTTATTTATTTATTTATGTACTTATCTCCGTTCGGCCGTACGCCGGAGTTTACTACCCCCCACCCTGCCCCTCCCCCACCCCACCCACCTGCAGCACTCCCTCGAGGAGCCACGACTGCCAGTGCAGACCCCAAAAAAAGCACTGTCTCTTTGTATGTGTTAGAGAGAGCAGGTCAGAGAAACATTGAGTGGAGGGACAAATCACAACTGTATTTTTTTAGACGTCTCCCAACCCATGCGTGTGGGTGTATTCACTCACTGCACCCACCCTTCTGTGGCACTTCAGCCCTTCTTCAGAAATCAGGGTGCCAGGTCTATCCGCAGAGATTCTAAAAGCACAGCTACTAGCATCTTTACAGGCACTCTGCCAGCCTGCCTTTTTGGGGGCAAGGGAGCCCCCTGCACAGGATTCACAGGGGCATATTTACAAGTACATTCCGCTACAGGAATGTAACTTTTAATAATCGTTCCTGTGGCGCAATGCCCTGCTCCATGTTTACAAAGTGGCGTTAAACCACTTTTTGTGGCTTAACGACGCTTTATAAATAAGGTACCCTTTCTCACAGGTAACTGCTTGAAAGGGGCGTGCAATGGGTGTTGCTGTGGGCGGTCCACGGCAAAACACATTGCTTTTTGACACTACCCCAAATTTACAAGGATTTGTAAATCTGAGGCAGCCATGCAAGAGCAGGCGTTAGATTGGCAATACAAGGAGAAATACTTTTATTTCGCCTCGTTTTTGCTTTTTCTGTGTGTGCTGCATTCAGCAGCAAACATAGAACTAATAAATCACCATTATTGATTGTTTATGTGCAGGAAGGGACACCTTCCAGCGCATCTAAGGTGCAAGGTTGCCTGGGTCGGCGCTAAGTAGCTAATTTTAGCGCCACCGCTAGGGAAAACACAGGGGTGGGCCGTATTGTTGGAAATACAACCCCTCCCTGTGCTTTGGAAATGTGGAGCGCGGCGCTGCCAAATTTGTCGCAGCTTTTCGCTCTGACATTTCCTGGTACATATGCCCCCCAGTCTGATACTCTTCACCCCCCTTCACAGAAGGCAACCTCGGGAGTCACAATAACTATGTGCCGCCCCCTTGGTGACTTGAGGGCACCATGTGCCTCAAGGGCCCCTTTGCCAGTGCGTTTAAGTGCGTAATATAGAAGTTCTACATTTGCACAGGCCCATCTCAAGCCCTACAGGCTAAATTCAGAGAGTCTGTGAAAACAGTGCCTGTTTCACCTCATTTGTCCATAGTCGAACCATTAAACTGTGGAAACTGACATTATTCAAATGTACTCAATAAATCACTCAATCATTCACTGCCGCTCACGCACCTTTTCTTACGGACAGGCAGCTACCTAGCTTATAAACACGTAGACCTTCATTCCAAATGTCCCGGTAACCCGCCTAGTAACTCGACCTCCCAGAGCTGCCAGTACTGAGGGAACTGGTACACGAAGGTGCAGCTGCTGTGAGCATGCAAACAGGACACGAAGCATTACCTGGGGAATCAGTCCAGGTGCTATTTCCTGGTAAATCCAGATTTCTCCTAGGAGTTTCACCCAGAGATTTCAGATGCTAAAAGTTCCACTGTGTTCCTGCAAATCTCCTAACTTCTATGAGTCTATATTACCGGCCCCATCGAAAATTCACAATGGGGGTCACAGTAAAATTCGAAGTATTTTCGGTGACAAACAATTTATTTGGAGAAATACAACCCGTTTGGCTAAGTTCAATGCAAAAAGTGTGAACATTTTCAGCAATCATCACTATGTTAGAAATCTAATATGTGGTAAATGCAAACTCTATGCTGATGAGCTGCAGAGTTGAAAAAGCTAAAACAAATTGCAGCTGGCCAAGGAGCCTGTGCCATTTTTGGTGGAACACTCCCACGGCAGAAGGATGAGGGAGCGATATATGCTAAAAGGTTGGATTTGCTTTTTATATGTATTGACCTTTACAGGGACAATGGGGGAAATTAGAAAGTTGTGAACACTCCAATTAAAAGGCCACATTTTAAAGTCAATTAAATCACCCGGTTGGAGTTCCTCATAATGGATAATTAAAATGTGCTACTCCCCGTGGGGTTGGGGGCAGCTCAAAAGCAAGCCTGCTAATTCTCTAATTGAGAGAAACAAAGCCCTCAGTCTGAAACCCTTCTTTTTAACAAGTGACTTGGAATTAATATCAATAATAACTTGAACTTGTAAAGCGCCAAAACCATCTTGCAATGCAGTATCAGAGTCCTTGTTACACATAGTGAGGTATATACCAATTTGTGTAGTCTGAAGTAACTCTACACATCCGGATTCAGATTTGTGGGGAAATTGCTGCATGTGATGAACACCCTATTTGGTAAATACTCTATAAAAATAAAAACTGCACAGGGTATATGTAGGAAGGTGGAATCTGACTGCATGTTTGCCCCCACTTTTTTCCTGGTGTTTTGCTGGTTTTCGACTTAGTTTGGCTGGGATCCTGCTATTCAGGACCCCAGCCTATCTGCATTCCCCTTAAATTGATTGTATGTACTTTAGGTACACTCCAGATTGGATTCTGGGGTACCCTTATAAGTCCCTAGTATATGGTATACTATATACCCAGGGCATAGGTACCCCAGAGGCCTACCAGGGGATGCAGCATGTATTGTGCCACCCCTGGGAAGCCTTTTAAAATGACACAACAGGTCTGCTACAGCAGCCTGTTTAAGGTGGTGTTTTCACCCCTTACTGAGATATAGGTTCCCTATATCTCTCCATATCACTGCACATGTAAACCTATCAGTCACCCCTTTGGCAGGCCTTAACAATCCTGAAGGCAGGGTGCTGGGTTTCATGTGAGAGGGTGCTCATGCATGAGCAGAGCCCCTCTGCAGCTTTCGGAATCTTCATTCCGGGGTTGTTTGTAATGCAGCCAGACCATATACTCTTAAGTGCATTATAACCTCGCGGTAAATGCTAACTGGAGAATGGCTGCATGGAAACATGTTGTGTTTGGTGTCAAACACCTTGGAATCATACCTCCACCCCAGTAACTAGGGTGGGAGGTATGATTCCACCCTACTAGAGGGAGAAACATGGCACCACCGGTACACCCGGTACCAGCTTAACAGAACCCTGGCATCACAAAATGGATGCTGCAGCCACAGACACGAGTCTGCCCTCCTGCTGCTGGACGAAACTCCGGCAGGGGAGGCCTGGACAATAGGTTTCCTGTCACAGGGAGGTGTGACCACCTCCCAGACAGGCTTTAGTGTATTGGGGCTGGGTGGGTGCACTCTGAAGTCTGCACTGGGGGCACATTTGGTATCCTGTGCATAGTCCGGCTCAAACCGGTTGCAGGGGCTACCAGCCCCTGCTCTGGCGCGAAATTGGACAAAGGAAATGGGTGTAGCCACCCCTCTTTCCTGACCCTCCCATAGGTAGGTCCCCAGAGTTTGTCCCACCCCTTCCTTGGGTATAAAGTAGGAACCCCTGACTACAGGACTTTAGATTACACCTGGACTAAACTCTGACACAGAAACCAAGTACTTCGACGATCTACACTACGTGGATGACTGAAGAATCTCCATTGGAGTAAAGGAGTTACTCCCCTGCAAGGCAGGCACCTTTAACGCAACTGACCGGTTGGCATCTCTGAAGCTCCTGCGGACTCTGAAGAATATTGCCACACAGGAGGTGGGTTCCCAAGGTTTCCGAGGTTGATCTGTGCCCACAGTAAGTCTGAGGCCTGTATCCCTCGTGGAGACCGTGCAACCCGAACCCCTGGACACCGCGATGATTTGCAGAAGCATCAGCTTTCCGGCGACCCCTGAGGCTGAACTTTGGACTACTTGTAGCCCTGACCCTGAGCAGTAATTACACTGAAGATTGCCAGCCTACACTCAACGAGTGTTCCGTGGGCTGCCATTTTGTGATTCCTCTTGAGGTCCCTTCACGATCCCTGGTCCGTTGACCTGTGGGTCCCCAAGAAGGCAACTCTAACTTTAATTGGGCTTCCCTGGTTTCTCTAGACGTGCCCTGACTCTCCATCACTTGGGGAGCAATCATAGCATATGTAGTGCGCTCTACAAATGCTATGATTGATTGATTGATTGATTCTTTTCCTGCGTGGGTTACTGTTGCCAAGGCTTGTTGTGTTCAATCTGAGCACCGACACCCCAGCACTCGACATCCTTTGTGGGACAGCTCAAATCCGGCTCCTGGTCATCCTTGACATCTCCGGGACCCCGTGGCTGCAGAGTCAAGCTTCACTACTTCGCACCTGAAGCACCCGACATCGGTGGGCATTCGATTGCTCTGCTCCTGGTCACTGGCTAGTGACCCAGACTCTGTCCCCTCTGCTTTCAGGTTCTTCACATTTTCGATCCAGGCTTGGATCACCCCGGACACTTTTCTTCTTCACGGCAGCAGCACTTTGCAGCAGATCGCCATTGAAATCAACGACGATTCCTGACACCCTTTGACACCTATGCACCCGGCTTCCCTGGGTGAGGTAACTCGAGTACTCCGGTGCTCACGTGGGTGTTGGCCCTAGAACCCCTTAAGTCTAAAGGGGTTTGCTGAAAGTCCTCTCCTAAGTGTCCTTTATCTTTAAAATTCCAAGTGCGACTTTCCTCATAGAATCCTACGGCGCTCGCGGCTGTGTTCTCACACTGCACACGTCCCCCGTGGGTCTCCTGTGTCACTACCTTGGGTGGTTCCTTGGGGTCCCAGCGATTCTACGTGCTCAAGGCACTGTGTCTAGTCAAGTCGTGGTTCTTATACCACTTTCTTAATATATGGTTTGGTCCCCCCTGGGGCCATTGTATATTGTGCTATTTACTGTCGTTTTAACACTGTGATATTGTGTATCTTGGACTCTAATCTCATAAAGAGATTAGTAGTTAGTGTTTAGAAATAAATACATATATTTTATATATATCTTGTGTGGTTCTCCTTTCATTTGGTCATTCAAGAGGTTATAATCTGGTAAACCAAGCTGCTTTACACTCCTTCAAGACTTAGCCTGAAGTCTGCTCTCCATAGCTACCACTAGGATAGCTTTCAATAAAGGTTGTCTTTAAACCTATCATCAATAAGGGTCGTTTGGACTGGTGCAAGGTGCCCACTATAACTAGTGGACAGCATATGCCAGGTCAATTTCTCACATTGGTGTGCAGCGGTTGGATTCAAGCTTGCTATTGCTTTACCAGATAATTTCTTTGAGTGACTAACTGAAAACCACTATAGGTACATAGGTACATATAAATCAAGTTTAGAATACAGTAAGTTCTACTGAACTTAGAGTTGTGTGTCAAGGACTTAGCACACCCTTTCTACAACTCAAGAGAGTTTAGTAGGCCCCACTAGAGTAGGTAGGTGCATACACCACACCACACTAGTCATGTCTTCAAGGGCAGAAACCAGTGGGTCTCTCCCAACTAAGTATGACAAGGTCTCATACCAAGAATTGAGGACTATGTGTGCCTCTAGGAAATTGAAGACAGGGAAAAGCGCATCCACACAACATCTCATACAGTTGTTGCTAGCAGATGACCTAAATAAGACTCCAGGGTCTGATGAGGCTGGCAGAATGGGTGGTGCAGCTGAAGAGGAAAGGCCAGGTAGTGAACACTACTATGACCCAGACTCTGATGCTGGCCAGGGGGATCAAAATGATTCCAACCTGGAAAATCCAATTCTTCCTGAAGGTGAGGAAGGAGACCCCAGTGGGGTTCTCTTTACCCCACCTGGAAGGGTTAAAAGTTTACCAAGATGATCTAGATCTCCTTCTGTGGAATCTAATCGTTCTGGTACATCTGTAGGGATCTCTGTTTCTCATAGGACTTCTTCTCATAAAAGGGAGTCCTCTTATGAGAAGAAGTGCCAACTGCTTGAGTTTGAGAGAGCTAAGCTCAGAATCAAGAGAGAGCAATTGGCCTTAGACAGGGAATCCCTGGAGCTTCAGAAATCTTCTCAGAAGTTGGGGCTAGAGCACCATGGTGGCAGCAACAGTGTCCCTAGGAGTAGAGAAGATACTCATCCCCATAGGAACCTGAACAAGATTGTCCCTCCCTACCAGAGTGGGGATGACATCCACAAATGGATAACTGCACTGGAGAGGGCCTGTAAAGTACAGAGGGTCCCTCAGGAGCAGTGGGCAGCAATCGTGTGGCTCTCCTTTGCAGACAAAGGTAGAGACAAGCTCCTCACTGTAAGAGAAGAGGATGCTGACAATTACAAAGTCCTGAAGAGTGCTCTGATTGAAGGGTTTGGCCTAACCACTGATCAATACAGGTTAAAGTTCAGAGACACCCAAAGGCACAGACTCAGGACTGGGTTGACTTTGTAGATTGTGCTACTAAGGCTCTGGAAGGTTGGATACATGGCAGCAAGGTGCATGACTATTTAGGATTGTACAATTTGATTATGAGGAGCAGATCCTTAATAACTGTCAAAACCAGCTTTTACACCAGTACCTGGTGGACTCTGATCTGACCTCTCCCCAAGAATTGGGAAAGAAGGCAGACAAATGGGTCAGAACCAGAGTAAAGCCAAAGAACCAGGGTGGTGACCAGAAGAAAGATTCTTCCAAAAACCAAGAGAAAGGTGGGGATAAATCAAAAGACAAATCCCCTACAGGGCCCCAAAAGTCCTCTCCTGGGGGTGGGTCCCAAACTCCTTCCTCCCCTGAAAAGAAACCTTATTGCCATAACTGTAAGAAGCCTGGCCACTGGAAAAATTACCCCAGTTGCTCCAAGGCTGGCAATAAGGAGAATGTTCCTCCTAGCAATACTACCACTCCTCCTGGTACTACAAGTAGTAATCCCCCAGGTGGTAATACTGCCCCCAAAAAGTTAGGTGGGTTGGTATGGGGAACTGAGGTGGACCCCAGCTTTTCAAGGTCCTCCTCACAGGCCTCCTTAGTCTGTGATGGTGGCATGGGATTTGCCACTTTTACTATGAGTCCCAATACTTTGGGCAAGTACAGACAGGAGCCCTTAATAAATGGTCAGAAAGCTGTGGCCTTCAGGGACACAGGGGCTAGTGTCACCATGGTGACAGGGAAACTAGTCCCCCCTCAACAGCTTTTACCTGAGTTCAAGTACCAGGTGACCAACATTGATGGTATCAGAACAGATCATCCCATGGCCATAGTCAATCTCAGCTGGGGAGGGGTCACTGGCCCAAAGAGAGTGGCAGTGTCCCCAAACTTGCCTGTAGATTGCCTGTTGGGCAATGATCTGGAAGTTTCAGCCTGGGCTGAAGTTGAATACCAGGCCCGTTTAAAAATGTTGGGCCTCTCTGAGAAGGTTGGTGGGGCTGTTAGGGCCTCAGCCCCATCCCAGGGAAATTTTGGAGAAGCGGAGCCTGAAAGAGTGACCCACTCTACTCCACAAGAGAGCAGAAGGGTTGAAGAAAAGTCTTCTTCCCCCCAGACTATAGGTAAGGGTCAGATTCCTCAGGGAACTGATCCTACCCCAAGTGAAGGAACTGCCCCAGAGGTGGTCAAGCCTGGCCTGGCAACACCCCTGATGGCAGGGGACCCTTCCAAGGTGGGACCCAGTCTGGAGCAGGTAACCTGCCCCTCTCTACCCTCCCTCTGTCAGCCCAGGGCTGCAGAGGTCAGGGAGGTCAGTGGACCCCTAAGGGCTCCCTGTCCAGAGGAACCCCCTAATCCACAGATTAGGGGCACCCAGTCTAGTAGCCCTAGCAAGGTGAAAATTCCTCAGCACACTGAGGGAACCCTCTTACCATTGGATAGGGACCTCCCCCAGATGGATTCTGTTGGGCAAAGGCAAACCTGGGACCAAGTGGTTCCAAACCTACCATGTCCCTCCAGTGTTCCAACCAAAGGGACCCAACCCCCAGCTGTAGGCAGCCAGAGGTTGACCCTTAGGGTCAGATACAACCATGTCATGGAAAGAAAGGCCTCCATGGTAACCAGTGATTTGAGGAAGCTGAGGCCAACTTTATTAGGGCCTCACTTCTATACTCAGACACCCCACCAGCATTTTACTTTGCAAAAACACACCACAGGTAGTAATTCCAAATGGTGGAGATCATCCAATACCCTTGGGGTTAGGAATTGCTTAGTGGACCATAAGACAGGGGGTAACCATGCTAGTGCAGGTTCTTCCTTGTATTATTATTATTTGAAAGTTTGTAAAGCGCAATGGTTACTCCCAACGGAGTGTCCCCGCGCTAGGACAACTGAGAGCACCATACCCATGCCACACTAATCGACTACCTACATAACCTCTAAGCAAGGAAGGCAGCAGAGTTATTGACGACCGCCCCCTGAATCACGGAAGAGCCAGGTTTTCAATTTTTACGGAACCAAGGTTCTGACTCAGATATCCTCAAATCCACAGGAAGCTTATTCCAGGCCTTAGCTGCCAGGAAACCAAAAGATCTACCGCCAACCCTGGCCCTCCGCACCTTAGGCACAGTCATTCTCATACTGCCAAGAGATCTCAGATTCCGAGAAGGTTGGTAAACCGCCAGAAGGGAGTCAGAAAGCGCGGCCCTTTTTCCTAAGGATCCTATGGCTGATGCAGAGAGCCTTAAATGTAACTCTAGCCTGTATTGGGAGCCAGTGTAGTTTTTTAGAGCTTCTCCTACCGGGGCCCTCCTGGGAATATTCAGGATAAGCCTAGCTGCGGCATTTTGGACCTTCTGCAAGATGTTCAGATTTTTGCAGTCACCCCTAGATACAAAACATTGCAATAGTCAAGACGAGACGTGACCAAAGCCTGTACAATAGTTCTTTTAGCATCCAGGGGGAGAAGGTCCAGAATCTTTCGCAGCATTTTCAAAATGCCAAAGCAGGTTCCGGCCACTGCAGAGATTTGCTGAGATGGCCACTTAGTCAATAAAGGCTCAACTGGACAAGGTTAGCCTTATCTCCTTTCGTTTGGGGGGGTTTATGTGGGAAGGTGGAATCTGACTGCATGGTTGCCCCCACTTTTTTCCTGGTGTTTTGCTGGTTTTCGACTTAGTTTGGCTGGGATCCTGCTATTCAGGACCCCAGCCTATCTGCTTTCCCCTTAAATTGATTGTATGTACTTTAGGTACAGACACAACAAAAGAAGCTCTTACAGCACACCCTTTTAACCTGAATACATTAATTATCCAGAAAAATTACTGGTCATAAATTGAATTGATTCCATAGTAAAGTTAAACTCTGCACAATGAGGGCGATGAAAAACAACCAATATGTTCAAAATAATCCAATAAGTTCATCAATTGAAATTTCTTGTATCCTTTATTAGTATCCAAAAGATTAAAATTCCCAGCACACGATTAGCCGAAGCGTGTTTCGTCTGTACTCAGACTTTTCAAGGCAAAAAATGGGAATATTGGCAAACTGTAGTCAGAAAATGAGTCCGTCCCTGCAGTACATCAACCGAAAGAAATCCGGAATCCAAATAAGGATATCGTAATGTAAGAGGTCAAAGCATACAAGTATGTATCATTGCCACACCTGACATCCGGAAAATTAATGGAATACCAATAAAAACGGACCAGTGAAACGCACCGATGTTGCCCATAAGGTATGCAACAATCGCTTAAGTGTATAAGCGAGTAAAGTAAAATCCTGATACACACTGCACGAGTGGCAAACAATAAAAGAGGATAATGGCGATCCAAGGTTAGTCAATCTTCCCTGGATACCACGGGGCACAACCCTGGTAAGTTTACCCCTCTCAACGAGAGTGTCTCGTCCGCACACACATGTGTCAGTGTGTGCGGACGGGACATCGGTGCGTTTCACTGGTCCGTTTTTATTGGGATTCCATTAATTTTCCGGATTTCTTTTGGTTGATGTACTGCAGGGACGGACTCATTTTCTGACTACAGTTTGCCAATATTCCCATTTTTTGCCTTGAAAAAGTCTGAGTACAGACGAAACACGTTTTGGCTAATCGTGTGTAACCCTGGGCAAAGCACTACGCTACGCTCGCGTAGTTTGCGAAGTTTGCGCTACTTCGCACAACGCGAATTGCACGTAGCACAGTGCAAACACGCGTAGCGTAGTGCAGCGGTCATTTTTTGCTTGCTCGCAGTCCTCAACGTCAAGTTGGCGACCGCGAGCAAGCAAAATGACATCCCGGCGAGACTTTTTCCTCGTTCGCGATCAGCAACATCAAGTTGCCGATCGCGAGCGTGGAAAATAAACCTCCCGGCGAGATTCTCAACGCGGGAGGTCAGGTTTCTCATTGCGAGTGGTCGCGAATGCTCGCGACCGCTCGCGATGAGAAACTACCAGTCCGCGTTGAGAAGCTGCCGCTCGAGTAAAAATCTACTCGAGCGGCAGTAAAAGACAGCTCGCACTGTGCAAGATGCCGTTTTCAATGATTGCACAGTGCGGACAAGCATCCGGCACTGTGCAATCATTGCGAACAGTGCACTACGCAGTTCGCGTAGTGCTTCGCGTAGCTCGCGTAGTGCGGACTGCACTTTGCGTAGCTTCGCGTAGCGCTACTTCGCGAACTACGCCCAGGCTTAATCGTGTGCTGGGAATTTTAATCTTTTGGATACTAATAAAGGATACAAGAAATTTCAATTGATGAACTTATTGGATTATTTTGAACATATTGGTTGTTTTTCATCACCCTCATTGTGCAGAGTTTAACTTTACTATGGAATCAATTCAATTTATGACCAGTAATTTTTCTGGATAATTAATGTATTCAGGTTAAAAGGGTGTGCTGTAAGAGCTTCTTTTGTTGTGTCTAGTTAGATGCATGTTAAAGTTTAATGTGCAGTTAGCACCTCTAGGTAGTAGGTGTTTGAAGCTGATTTAGCACCCAGTTGCCAATATAGCAACACGTATATGACATTTCATGCCAATTATTGATATTTTGAAATACTTTCACTGATTGGATGTGCGGTTTTTCCCTTATAGGGAACACTACTACCTGTTCTTTCTCTTGAGTACTTTAGGTACACTCCAGATTGGATTCTGGGGTACCCTTATAAGTCCCTAGTATATGGTATACTATATACCCAGGGCATAGGTACCCCAGAGGCCTACCAGGGGCTGCAGCATGTATTGTGCCACCCCTGAGAAGCCTTTTAAAATGACACAACAGGTCTGCTACAGCAGCCTGTGTAAGGTGGTGTATTCACCCCTTACTGAGATATAGGTCCCCTATATCTCTCCATATCACTGCACATGTAAACCTATCAGTCACCCCTATGGCAGGCCTTAACAATCCTGAAGGCAGGGTGCTGGGTTTCATGTGAGAGGGTGCTCATGCATGAGCAGAGCCCCTCTGCAGCTTTCGGAATCTTCATTCCGGGGTTGTTTGTGATGCAGCCAGACCATATACTCTTAAGTGCATTATAACCTCGCGGTAAATGCTAACTGGAGAATGGCTGCATGGAAACATGTCGTGATTGGTGTCAAACACCTTGGAATCATACCTCCACCCCAGTAACTGGGGTGGGAGGTATGATTCCACCCTACTAGAGGGAGAAACATGGCACCACTGGTACACCCGGTACCAGCTTAACAGAACCCTGGCATCACAAAATGGATGCTGCAGCCACAGACACGAGTCTGCCCTCCTGCTGCTGGACGAAACCCTGGCAGGGGAGGCCTGGACAATAGGTTTCCTGTCACAGGGAGGTGTGACCACCTCCCAGACAGGCTTTAGTGTATTGGGGCTGGGTGGGGCACTCCAAGAGTGCTTTGAAGTCTGCACTGGGGGCACATTTGGTGTCCCTGTGCATAGTCCAGCTCAAACCGGTTGCAGGGGCTACCAGCCCCTGCTCTGGTGCAAAACTGGACAAAGGAAATGGGTGTAGCCACCCCTCTTTCCTGACCCTCCCATAGGTGGGTCCCCAGAGTTTTTCCCACCCCTTCCTTGGGTATAAAGTTGGAACCCCTGACTACAGGACATTAGATTACACCTGGACTAAACTCTGACACAGAAACCAAGTACTTCTATGATCTACACTACGCTGGATGACTGAAGAATCTCCCTTGGAGTAAAGGAGTTACTCCCCTGCAAGGCAGGCATCTTTAACGCAACTGACCAGTTGTCATCTCCAAAGCTCCTGCTGACTACGAAGAATATTGCCACACAGGAGGTAGGTTCCTGAGGTTTCTGAGGTTGATCTGTGCCCACAGCAAGTCTGAGGCCTGTATCTCTCGTGGAGACCGTGCAACCCAAACCCCTGGACACCGCAACCATTTGCAGAAGCATCAGCTTTCCGGCAACCCCTGAGGCTGAGCTTTGGGTTACTTGTAGCCCCAACCCCGAGCAGTAATTACACTGAAGATTGTTGGCCTACACTCAATGAGTGTTCTGTGGGCCACCATTTTGTGATTCCTCTTGAGGTCCCTTCACAATCCCTGGTCCGTTGACCTGTGGGTCCCCAAGAAAGCAACTCTAACTTTAATTGGGCTTCCTTGGTTGCTCCAGACGTGCCCTGACTCTCCATTGCTTGGGGAGTCCCCAGGACCTTGCTGGTTTGCACAGAAGCATCTTTTCTCTTCCTGCGTGGGTTGCTGTTGCCAAGGCTTGTTGTGTTCAATCCGAGCACCGACACCCCAGCACTCGACATCCTTTGTGGGACAGCTTGAATCCGGCTCCTGGTTGTCCTTGAAGTCTCCGGGACCCCGTGGCTGCAGAGTCAAGCTTCACCTCTTCACACCTGAAGCACCCGACATCGGTGGGCATTCGATTGCTCCGCTCCTGGTCACTGGCTAGTGACCCAGACTCTGTCCCCTCTGCTTTCAGGTTCTTCACATCTTCGATCCAGGCTTGGATCACCCCGGACACTTTTCTTCTTCACGGCAGCAGCACTTTGCAGCAGATCGCCATTGAAATCAACGACGATTCCCGACACCCTTTGACACCTATGCACCCGGCTTCCCTGTGTGAGGTAACTCGAGTACTCCGGTGCTCACGTGGGTGTTGGCCCTAGAACCCCTTAAGTCTAAAGGGGTTTGTTGAAAGTTCTCTCCTAAGTGTCCTTTATGTTTAAAATTCCAACCGCGACTTTCCTCATAGAATCCTACGGCGCTTGCGGCTGTGTTCTCACACTGCACACGTCCCCCGTGGGTCTCCTGTGTCACTACCTTGGGTGGTTCCTTGGGGTCCCAGCGATTCTACGTGCTCTAGGCACTGTGTCTAGTCAAGTCGTGGTTCTTATACCACTTTCTTAATATATGGTTTGGTCCCCCTGGGGCCCATTGTATATTGTGCTATTTACTGTCGTTTTAACACTGTGATATTTTGTATCTTGGACTCTAATCTCATAAAGAGATTAGTAGTTAGTGTTTAGAAATAAATACATATATTTTATATATATCTTGTGTGGTTCTCCTTTCATTTGGTCATTCAAGAGGTTATAATCTGGTAAACCAAGCTGCTTTACACTCCTTCAAGACTTAGCCTGAAGGCTGCTCTCCATAGCTACCACTAGGATAGCTTTCAATAAAGGTTGTCTTTCAACCTATCATCAATAAGGGTCGTTTGGACTGGTGCAAGGTGCCCACTATAAATAGCGGACAGCATATGCCAGGCCAACTTCTCACAGTATGTACCAGATCCACTGCACTTTTCACCAGACACATTTCACCGGGAGAAACTTGGCAAATGTTTCAGGATGAAAATGACCAGAAAAACGGTAAATATGATGTAATGAGTGCGATGACCTAGTAAAGGATGCTCTTTACTGCACATGATAAATACCCCACCCTGTGTTCGTGTTGTTTACTGAGTGCTGTATTCAATATCTCCTTAGTCCGCACATCAGAATGAGGACCCAGACTGTCACTACAATCCCCCTTTCTATCAGTCTCACTTTGCCTTGCTGGGATTTTTTTTAAAAAAGACCCGCCTTCAGCTTTGTGCAGATGATGTTTTTAGAATGCATATTCTCCCTTATCATTGTGGCTCTTTTACTGTAGGTGAAATGAGATAGAAGAAGATAGCACTATATTATGTGTTTGATTGTAGTGCTGGGTAGGCCCAATGGAGGGAATATTCTTCTGATGAACTTCCTCTCTGCCCGTGTTTGAGCACCAAATCTAATTGTGAAGGGTTGGTGGTAATTCTGAAACTTGAAAATGTGAGAATATTGTTATGGCCTTCCACTAATGTTCTGTGTGTGTATGTGTGTGGGGTGCACATGCGCAGTAGCTAAAGCAAGTTAATTATCTGACATTGCACATTGTCCCGTTTACTTACTGGTAAACCTCATTAATCTTAGTCCTACTCGTTCTCAACCCAGTCATACACACATGAGGTGGTATCCAATCCCAGACAGGAAACAAAACAAGAATCGCTTGCTAACCCCACCCACCCTCCTCCTAAGAGCTATAATACACTAGCCACACCTTAGCAATTCCTGAAATACCAAGCACGCAAGCGCCTCATGCTGGGAGGGTGGGTGGGAAGTATGACCGGGTCTAGTACGAGTAGGACTAAAAGTAATGAGGATTACCTGTAAGGAATCAGGACATTACCTCTACGTCCCTCGTCCTCAACCCAGTCATAAACACATGAGGCATACCAAAGAAGACACCTGAAGGAGCCTCGGCCCTCCTGCTCGATTCAATCCAATGTCGGATCTCCAATGGTTCTTTTTAGCAGCATGAATGCATAGAGGGAAGAAAAGGTCATGAGTACTCGAAATACAGTGCAACACAAATGGCTACACAAGAACCCAAATCGACAATCAATTGAAGGTTAGTCAGTTTATTACAGATTCAAAACTAGTTTGACATACACACATCTTAGCATGAGGGTATAGAAATACAAGGGAAATAAAAGGAAGCCGAACCTCCTGAAAAGGTTTACTCAATGGTGCATGAAAAGAAGAAGTAGCTCAATTGCAGTTATGCATGAGATGAGAAAACAAAAGTTCAAGTCTCCATGCATCCGCACTTCTTCTAAATGCAGCATTTAATTCTAACTATCCCTTCACTAATTCTAAAGTGGAATCCCTAAGTTAAGGCACAACCAGATGATGTTAGAGAGGGAAAAATGGTGTCAGTGGGCAAAGCCTTCCTAAGAAGCCACGTGGGCATAGGATGGGTCTGAAGCATGAAGCCACAAGCAAAAGAAAGAAAGCACACCAGTGCGTAGGTGCTCTCTGTAATAGTATGTGCACAACGTGACATTCACTCCTCCCCAATTTTTATCACCTTTTCCTCCCCGCTGTGCCAAAGAACTCTCAGAATCAGAGTATGTTGTCCACGGCGTAGCCTTTTTTTTATTCACATCAAACCAGGTAATTCAACACCAACCAATACGACAGAAACAGTATCCTACTTGGATATATATAACAATTATTCCCAGTATCACACTTTAGCGGCACCAACATATCAAAGGCAGTAAGGAAATTAGGCACAACATTACACTTGAACTTGGCCATACATTTGAACTTGGCCGTACATTTGAACTTGAACTTGGCCGTCTCGGCCCACCAAGCACCCACTCTGCTGCGCACATTGTGCCAGCAGGCCCCAACGCGCTACAGTAAACAGTTGCACTACTTGAAATCCAGGGCACCGCATAGCGCACCGGCCCACCGGGGTACCTGAACACAAGCAGCCTCCCCAAGGTTCTACTCAGTCCATACGTTGCGGGTTAGGGCAGTAGAGTCCAGGACCACCAGCAGGTCAGTCCCCCCTCCCCGCCTACCCTCTGCACACGTCGATCCTACCCCCTCCTAGGGTCCATCCAGTCGCTGAGCCTCCATTGTTGTGCATCGCCCTTTGTTGTTAACTGTCAGTGCTCCGCCACAGGGTGAGAAGCTCCCTGGCGCACTTGCCCTCCCCCCCCTGGCGCTGACTGTGCTCCACTATCCCCCAGTATAGCCTGGATAAAGAGCTCCTGCCCTTTTACCGACAGATGCACCCCCATCCTGATGGAACAGCTCCCTTTTCCCTAGCTGGAGCAATTTGCGCCGAATTGTGCCCCTCATGGAACCTGTTAAGATTCTTCTGATCGAATGGTTCAGCTTCTGTACAGATTCGTTCATTGCCTTAACCGGAGCCCCTCCAGCCCATACCGCCCGCGGTATTACTTATGACCACAATTTTGACGCTGTCCGTAAGTATCGTTAGCTAGACACATGTGAGCAAACTGTAAACCGTCCTCCCTGGCCCACTTGGCCCATTAAAATATGCAAACTGGCACAATAAACCTCAGCTTACACATGCTTCCTAATTTACTCCTGGGAGTGCCTTGGGCGAATAATTAGGCTTTCTGCCTGCCTAATTTCGTCAACCCTGCTACATCATTTGGCCTTGCTGTACTGAGCCCGTCAGCAGCTCCTGATATGGTAATGACACAGGCTTCAGTGCCTCCCACACCTGCAGACAACCGGGGGACCCATAAGCTATTCACTCTCCTTGCCACCACCCAGAACCGTAGTTAGATTGACAACCTGGATGTGCAAGTGATACAAGGTAGAGATCCCCGGGCTGAACACAGCGTGATGCTTCCAGTCAATCAGAATTCAGCGAGAGTAACAAAGGTTGCCATAAGTGGATTATCGCCCGGGCTCCTGGCCCTGTGCGAAGAAACTGTGGCTTGCAATACTGTCCACATCCTCTTGCGAAGACAGCTGACATTGCCATTAGAGGGAGCATTTGCAGAGCATACTCTAAAGCAGATCTGAATATCGCAAGGGCGCCAGGCCCTGTGGGACATAACTATGCACTCACTATCTCTATTTACTCTTGGGGAAATAGTCATCCTTGACACTGGAGGGAGGGCTAGCCCGAACGTACTCCAAATAAACACGACTAACAGCTGATCTGCGTGCTGCATGGCACGCACAACAACAAGGGCATTCTGGGAAACTCAGCCGCCTTGTGCAGTCCTTTGTACCATGGCAGATTCCGTAGGTACTTGAAGGTACACCTGCAATGGTGTCACAGGGAGACCCAATTCAGAAAATGCTGCCCCGTCTGAATTTGCGGAATCCCTTGGAGGCCACTCTTCACTTTCCTCGCTTAATGGCTGGTACCAAATATTCCCTGATACATACCACCATCTACATAAGATCTACCAGAATACCTCTGACATACCACCTGACCTGCACCATGCCCAAAGCAGCCCATAGTAGAACATACCCATCAAGGTGATATCTTTTCGCCAGCATCCATGGCAGATGGTATTCCTGAAAAACTATGTTCTGGAACTTGCTCATGGTGCCTCTATCAAATTACTGGTTACTGGCCTACTGCATTTTTAGGCGGGCTGGGCTGGAGGCCAGCTACATTATAGGAATTCCATGCCAATTGTACAAACCATTCAACTAGCCCTGGGATGAATAAGCAGGAGATCAACAGACTACTTAGGAGCCAGTAAATGGCTTCAATTGATGGAGTCAACTTGCGTTAGACAGGGAGCTCAGTGCCAATGTAGCTGCGCCAAAATCAAAAAGTTGGTGCCCTACCAAAAATTGACGACCAATCATGGAAAAATTGCAGATTGGGAGTCTAGAAGGGGTGCCCCACCAGATCTCCTATAGACATAGCTAACAAATTGGAAACTGGGCGCCCTCTGCTATTTGAGGGGGGTGGGGTGCCTGGCCAATAGAAATGATGGTAGGCTCTGTGTAGACCTCTTAACTCTGTTTCCACCTGCCTGCTTCGGGATCCTGACCGCAAGAGAACCCATTCCCATGAGCACCCCATGTCCGCGCAGCTCCCCCAGCGACGGCAATTGCGTGTAGTAATGCAGCAAGATACAGCTTAATAGCAGTTACCAGTTAAAAAGGCCGCTTTGCTGTGCGCAGCCCCCGAGTTTCTTCGTCACATTGGTGAGAAAAGTATACTTGACTGCAGGGGTCTGCTAAATACCTTCCTGCTCACGTAAAAATTCTGGGTTGCCTTACACATACCAGCCGAAAGAGTGCGTGAACCAGCAGCCTTTCACCCATATAAGCTGGCACCTCGGTGTTCTTCCTAGAGCTCTCACCGTACTTGATGCCGCTGCTGGCCATAACCCCTCCGAATCTTCAGATCCATCTTCCTGCGACCATGTTGCCGGCATCATGGCGTGGTTCACCTCCCAGTTATCACAGTCATAGATACCATGCCATAAATAAATAAAGACAGAAATAATCAGTGCTCTTTCCATTTGCCAAACTGATAGAGTTCACATGCCAGCCCAATCGTTTGCATGATGAAACTGTTCTCCCCCCTATAGCCCACACCCCCACCGAATCAAGCCCTCTCTTACAAAGAAGGCTAAACACAGTTAGGAAAGGTGGTAACTCCTATCTGGTGGTGCAGCACCTAGAAGAGGTAGCAGAAGTGTGAAGAATAGGCGTGCAGCTATATAGAAGGTAAATGTAGGTTGCGAGTTATTCTGCAGGTCCAGTGCTATGTTGTGTCTTCATTAAGCATGCCTTATATTCATGCGCTGATTACAGCAGTGGGCCCTGCCCTCCTATTTTGAGAACTACGCAGGCAAGCACACGCAACAGGCCCAAATATCTGTGACCTAACAGAGGTCCAAAAGACCATCTGGTGATAAATGATCCCGCCTCATGGCGTACCCTTCACAGACATTTGTGAGCACCTAGCTGGCGCTGCCAAATAAGGAGTAATGTAGGATATCTGAAAGAGACACGTTAGTGACAGATTCCTTACCTTAGAATATCCCCAGGCGTCAGGCTGGATCCGGAAAGTTTTTTGCGTAGCAGTACCCTTGCGCGTCGGTAGGCGGCGTCGTGCGGCTCCGCGTCCGTCGTCGGCGTCGTGATCGCCGGGATGACGTCGCGGGCAGTACTTAGGCGCCGCCCCTGCGCGCTGACGTCAGTTCTTCTTTTTCCGCGCCAGTAAGCGCAGATCCGGGAAGAGCAGTGCCCTAGTCACTTTTTGACTATCTTTTTGTGAAATTTTTCACTGTTCTCTTCAACGAGTCTTCACGACTCCTAAGGTGTCGTAGGGATGCCCGGCTTTAAGCCCTGCGAGGTATGTGGTCGTATGATGTCCATCACGGACCCCCACCTCGAGTGTCTCTTCTGCCTCGGCCGAGGCCACGACACGAAGTCGTGCCCTGACTGCCGGAAACTTCATCCGAAGGCTTTGCGAGAGCGGTCTCGAAAGCTCCTTGAAGTCCGGCAGTCGGCTCCGCGCCGCAGCAAGCCCCGGTCCCGGGAGAGGTCGAGGGGCCGGACGCGGAGTCCCCGCCGTTCGTCGGAATCCAAGTCTTCGCGCTCCTCCGGTAAGTCGAAGCACAAGAAGTCTAAGCGGCGTCATCGCTCTAAGACTTCGCCTCGCCGGTCGCGCGACTCGGCTGAGGTCCCTGTCGGCACCGTCCCCGCCCCGCGGCCCCGGACGTGCCTGTCGAGTTGCCCCCGCATTACCCGTCCTTCCCGGGTTCGGGGCGACTCCGGCCGAGCTACAGAAATTCCTGTCGGCCATGGCCCGCCTCTTCGGGCCTCAAGGTCCCTCCGGTGCGCCTTCGGGCCCCGCGGGCCAGATGGGGTTGCTCCGGCGTCGCCGTCGACTCCGGTCCCGGCGTCGCCTGTCCCACCAGCCTTCGTCCCGGCCTCGGCTCCGGCCCCGGCCTCGACCCCGGTTCCGGTGGTGCCGCAACCTCCATCGACGCCGGTTGACCTAACCACGCCTCCGCCCGACGCCGATGTCCCCGGTGCCGTTTCCGGCGCCGTCCGGGGCTCCGGGCGGCGTCGTTCCCGGTTCTCCCGGGTCCGGACATGGAGCCGGACCGGCGTCGCCCGACGCCGGTTCCGGCGCCCGATGAGGCCTTGGGTCCCTTATGTCCCTCCTCCTCCATCTTTTCAACCTGAGGAGGACCAGGAGAGCTGGGAGGGGTCTGACGACCCTCTCACACAACAGTGCGAGTTTGACCCGGACTGGGTTGAGGAACTTGGGGATGCCAGTGGGCTGGATACCTCCCCCGACTCTGGCATGCTGTCTCCTCCCGTGGCAACGGAGGAGGGGGCTAATTTTGCAACGGTGTTGCGTAGAGCTGCTGGAGCCTTAAATCTCCAGTTGCCTACAGTGGCCGTCAGGACTAACCTCCTGACTGAAGTGCTTCAGCCGGCGGCCTCCTCTTCGGAGCCTGTGCTGCCGTTCAACGATGCACTCACTGACGTTCTTTTGGGTGCCTGGTCCAAACCCACCACAGGGGCTCCTGTGGATAGGAACGTGGCCCGACGCCATCGCCCGGCTCCGGGCGACCCCCTGTTTCTCTCCCAACACCCCACCCCTGAGAGCTTGGTTGTCCAAGCCTCTGCCTCCCAAACAGCCTTCCCTACCGCCCCTCCGGATAGGGAATCCAAGCGCCTGGATCACTTTGGGAAGAAGGCTTTCTCTTCCTCCAGTGCTGGCTTGCGGTCTGTTAATACCGCTTGCCTCTTGGGCCGATACACCCACTCCCTGTGGGATTCGGTGGCTGATGTTTTGCCGCAGTGTTCTGAGGAGGTCCAGACACTGCTTACCCGCGCTATTGCGGAAGGGCGTGATGCGGCTAAGTATACCATCCGCTGTGGCCTTGATACCGCCGACTCGCTGGGCAGATCGCTTGCAACGACGGTGGCGCTGCGTCGCCACGCCTGGCTGAGAACCACTGGTTTTTCAGGGGATGTCCAGAATACTCTCATGGACATGCCCTTTGATGGAGTCGGTCTCTTTGGTTCAAGGCGGACCATGCGCTGGAGCGTTTCAAGGATTCACGGGCTACTGCTAAGTCCCTGGGCCTTGCTGTTGTGCGCCCTCCGCATACGTCTGCTTTTCGCCCCTTTCGTGGCCACGGAAGGGCGCCCAGTCACGTCCACAGCCCGGCCAACGGCCCGCGCAGCAAGCGCCTTCGCGTGGCCGAGGGCGTGGATACCGCCGTGGCGGTTCGGGCAACCAGCGTGCGGGTCAGGCCACCACCTCCAACCCGTCCGCGGCCTCCAAGCCCTCCTAGTCCCTCCTTTCAGGTGCACAGCACGCCAGTCGAGGGCAGGGTCCGCCATCACCTTCACCACTGGCGTCCCATCACCTCGGACAAGTGGGTCTTGGACATTGTCCGAAGGGGCTACTCCCTCCCCTTCGAGACCACCCCCCAGCCATGCCACCTCAATTCCACCGCATGTCAGGGGATCACTTGGTGCTTCTACAGAAGGAAGTCACGGCCCTCTTGGCCAAGAGGGCCATCGAGCATGTTCCGACCCCAGAAGTAGGGCGTGGTTGCTACTCCCACTACTTTCTGGTGCCCAAAAGGACAAGGAGGACATGCGTCCTATCTTGGACCTCCGGAACGTCAATCGCTTCCTCCGGAAGGAGAAGTTCAAGATGCTCACCCTAGCTCAGGTCTTGACTGCCCTCGACCCCGGAGACTGGTTGGTAGCGTTGGACTTGCAGGACGCCTATTTCCACATCCCCGTCCTGCCGGCCCACCGGCGTTACCTTCGGTTCACGGTAGGCCTCGAGCATTTTCAGTTCACCGTGCTCCCCTTTGGCCTTACCAGTGCCCCTCGGGTGTTCACGAAAGTGATGGCGGTGGTCGCAGCTCATCTGCGCCGGGCAGGGGTTTCAGTCTTCCCCTACCTCGACGACTGGCTGCTGAAGGCGGGCTCGTCCCAGGCAGTTGTCTCCCACCTCCAGACTACGGCCGAACTCCTGCACTCGCTGGGGTTCTCCATCAATGTGCCAAAGTCGCATCTGATTCCTTCTCCACAGCTCCTTTTCATCGGAGCAGTTCTGGACACGACGCAGTTTCGGGCCTATCCTCCCGAACGGCGAGTCCGGGATATTCAGGCTATGATTCCGATCTTTCAGCCCTTATCCTGGGTTTCGGTACGGATGACCCTGAGGCTGCTGGGCCTCATGGCCTCCTGCATCCTGCTGGTCACTCATGCCAGATGGCATATGCGGGCTCTGCAGTGGGACCTGAAGTTCCAGTGGGCGCAGCACCAGGGCGACCTGTCCGATCACGTCCAGATCTCGGAGGGGACTGCAAAACAGTTGCAGTGGTGGCTCTCGACCCGGCAATGGGTCATGGGCAGATCCCTCTCCTTCCCCAGCCAGAGCACACAGTTGTGACGGACGCGTCCCTTCTGGGATGGGGCGGTCACATGGGAGAGGCGGAGATCAGAGGCCTCTGGTCTCCGGCGGAGTCCCGGCTCCATATCAACCTTCTGGAGCTCCGGGCGATCCGACTTGCACTCAAGGCATTCCTTCCCTCTGTCAAAGGGAAGGTAGTGCAGGTGTTCACAGACAACACCACTGCCATGTGGTACTGCAACAAACAAGGCGGGGTGGGGTCGTGGACCCTTTGTCAGGAGGCTCTGCGCCTCTGGACATGGCTGGAACACCAGGGCATGTTCCTGGTGGTTCAACACCTGGCAGGTTCCCTGAACGCCAGGGCGGACGAACTCAGCCGCAGGTGCATGATGGATCACGAATGGCGTCTTCACTCGGAAGTGGCGCAAGGACTCTTTCTACAGTGGGGAGAGCCTTGGTTAGATCTATTCGCCACCGAAGAGAACGCGCAATGTCATCAGTTCTGCGCGTTGGAATTTCCAAGGCGGCACTCGCTCGGCGGCGCTTTTCGTCACGAGTGGAGTTGCGGTCTATTGTACGCCTTTCCGCCTATACCACTTCTACCCAGAGTGTTGAAGAAGATTCGGCACGACCGGGCCCAAGTCATTCTTGTGGCTCCGGACTGGGCTCGAAGAGTTTGGTATCCCGAGCTACTCAATATGAGCGTAGATCCCCCGATCCGTCTGCCTCTTCGGGAGGATCTTCTGTCGCAGCAGCAGGGGACGGTCCTCCACCCGAACCTGTCCAGTCTACACCTGCTTGCGTGGAGATTGAGCGGCGGCAGTTGATTCCTTTCGACTTGCCTCCCGAAGTTTGTGATGTGATTCTGGCAGCCAGGCGTCCCTCCACTAAGGTGGTATACGCCTGCAGGTGGAACAAATTTGTGGCATGGTGCACAGCAAAGGCTGTGGATCCCCTTTCTGCCCCTCTTTCTGAGGTCCTTCTGTTCCTTCTCTCTCTGGCCCAACAGGGTTCTGCCCTGGGTACCATCAAGGGTTATCTTTGTGCTATCTCGGCCTTCCTCAGGCTCCCTGATCAGCCCTCCCTTTTCAAGTCCCCTGTTGTTAACAGGTTCTTAAAAGGCATTACTCACCTCTTCCCTCCTGTTCCGTTTGTGATGCCTCAGTGGGACTTAAACTTGGTTCTTACCTTTTTAATGTGCGCTCCCTTTGAGCCTCTACATAACTGTCCTCTTCGTCTTCTGACTCTGAAGACAGCCTTTCTGGTGGCCATCACCTCCGCTCGGCGGGTGAGTGAGCTCCAGGCTCTATCTTGCAAACCTCCCTTTCTGTCTGTTCATCCAGACAAGGTTGTTCTTCGGACGCGTCCGTCCTTCTTGCCAAAGGTGGTTACTGCTTTCCACATTGGGCAGACCATCACTTTGCCCACCTTCTTTCCGCCTCCGCATCCTTCCAGAGAGGAAGAGAGGCTCCACCGTCTGGACCCAAAACGTGCGCTCTCCTTCTATATTGACCGCACAAAACACTTCCGGGTGGATGACCAGCTCTTTATTGGCTACGTGGGCGCCAAAAAGGTCGGGCGGTGCACAAGAGGACCATCTCCCGCTGGGTTACCTTGTGCATCAAGACCTGCTATTCTTTGGCTAAAAGGAGCCTCCTGTTGGGCTGCGTGCCCATTCCACCAGGGCAACGGCTGCTACCACGGCCTTGGGCCGCGGTGTTCCGCTGCCGGTTATCTGTCAGGCAGCTACGTGGGCCTCGCTGCACACGTTTACAAAGCATTACTGCCTTGACAGTCAGGTCCGGAGGGACGGCTTCTTTGGCCGTTCTGTCCTCCAGGACTTCCTTGTCTGATCTTTGTTCGCAGACCCACCACCGGGGTTGGTATTGCTGGGGTATCTATTCTAAGGTAAGGAATCTGTCACTAACGTGTCTCTTTCAGATGCACAAGTTACTAACTTGTGTAACGATATATCTGTAAGAGACAGTAGTTAGTGACAGATTCCTACCGCCCACCCATCCTCCCCGTTCTGCGAACTGATTTCTAGGGTTAAGGACATCCCTTTCAGGGCCCTAGTATTTTTCAGACACCTATGTCAGCTTCTTGCATGGCTCTGCGTTCCTGGCGCGGAAAGTCGTGTACAGAACTGACGTCAGCGCGCAGGGGCGGCGCCTAAGTACTGCCCGCGACGTCATCCCGGCGATCACGACGCCCGACGACGGACGCGGAGCCGCACGACGCCGCCTACCGACGCGCAAAGGGTACTGCTACGCAAAAAACTTTCCGGATCCAGCCTGACGCCTGGGGATATTCTAAGGTAAGGAATCTGTCACTAACTACTGTCTCTTACAGATATATCGTTACACAAGTTAGTAACTTGTGCTTTAAGGACCCTTAAGTGATAAACCTAAACAAACCATACTGCACCCGACATCCTAAATAATAGTGATGTGCCGCCATCTCCTGGAGTCATACACCAGTCCTCCCCCATTAGGAATGCATAACCTGTCTGCATTGCTGTTAGACCTTTACCTTGCGATTGCATGGTATGCCCAACAAGTGCCATCACCTGGTAATTTGCTCCTAAATATCAGTGTTAAGCATGCTTGAAATCTACCTTCCTGCTTTCCCCGGTCATCCGGCTTTTTTTCAGCAGCAGCACCACTCTGCAAGTGGCTTTGGAGCGGATGGCATTTAATGTACTGGATAACTCTTTTGAGAAGTATGCTGAGCATAGAATGCTCAGTGGTTTTTGTAAGAAAACCAGGGTTGAATAAAAAGGGGGCCTAGATGACCCGCGGAATCACTTTCCTACACCGTGCCATCATGTGTCAAGAGAGTCGTAGTCAATAGCATCCTATGACTGGTCGGGCGTAGTTTGGACATACCCCACCTGCCGAATAGCAATGCGGCGCCGTGTTAGCCGCCGGCCCAAAGAAAACAGAATGAGAGAAAGAGACCGATCCCGAACCTGTGCCAGACAAGGTCCAAACATGTTACCGACGAAGTTCTATATAGCAGTACTCGACCTTAAGGTATCGGAGCGCTGCACATGATCACCTGTTACATTATACAAGGACTTGAGCATCTTTACAGGCACAGAGAGATTACCCGTCAATGGGCCCTGCCCATGATTTTTGCCCACAATCACAGGATTTCGAGCCGACGCTGGGACATGAACCTGGTTCCGCAGCTCCACAGTATGCAACTTCCGCTGTTACACCGAGCCCTGCCTCAAGTTTAACAAGCATTGGCATAGCCAATAGGTCTCGCTTTTGGGACCTTATAAGTATTTAGTTATGCAGCACAATATCCTTTGTGCAACAACATTAACTGTTACATGGCTAAACACTTATAAGGTCCCAAAGGCGATAATGCAACACCAATAGCTCAAACTTTAATAATGCGAGACCTATTGCATTGCAAATGCTTGTTATTTTAGGCCTTTGCGCAATTAAGTCATTTGCCCAGAATCACAGGATGTTGCGATGAGGCTGGGACTCAAACTTATTTCCATAGTTCCACATTCGGCAGCTCTGACCCTAACATTATATTATCTCAATGTTCTGCTCTGGGAAAGGTGCTTCACAGCGAGGTTTATGCAAACATACACAACCACCACCACCAAGGCCTGAAAGACACTGTAGCCGAGGTGCCAAAAACAGGCCCTCAGCAAGGCCATTCACTTACCCTCCCCAGCCTAGTCAACTGGAGCCTCAGGGTGATGGCCTGGCAGGGGACGGGTGAACAAAAGCAGGGGAGCCGAGGTGATGATGGCTCACAGCAAGGGAGTGGGACATTGCTTCTGGGCGTCTGCGCCGGCCCCACGGGAGGCCAAGATAAAGTCTGCAGCGGACAGAACAATAATGGCCTAACGACAGTGCTGAAAGCAACCCCGTCAGAGCCTCCTTGCTCATGATGCTGCGCTCCCCCTCCCCCTCCCCCTTACAGTGGCCTGGTGGGGAAGACAATAAGTGTCTGTGGGCCATTTGACAAAAACCGGCCCATTGGTGACCCTTAGGCACCGGCCCATCGGCCAATGCCCGCCTTACCAATCCGATGCTGTCAGCACATCACAACCTGTGAGTGCTGTCCCGACTGTCTCTCAGTGAAAGAGTACTCCTGGAAA
Organism: Calotriton arnoldi; assembly: GCA_963921515.1. NCBI lineage: Eukaryota > Metazoa > Chordata > Amphibia > Caudata > Salamandridae > Calotriton > Calotriton arnoldi. Next base: position 29,050 of record CAWUFW010021293.1, on the reverse strand, counting down.
ATACCTATAGGATGACATAATTGTCAAACTGACTGCTTTCATGCATTTCTTGAGACATTTTATGATTTATTTGTATGCTGGCCTTGAGTTCATTTGAAAACAGATGCCTGACAAAAAGCAACTGGGAACAGTGTGAGCAATACAAGGTTCAATTTCTCAATAAGCACACTAGCCCCAAGGAATAATAGACCAGTCCGTAGATTCGTTCACACGACCAGGAACTTGCACCACAGAGCTGATGCCAGTAAAATCCCCCACAGCGATGTTATTACGTGTGCTCACCTATCAGTAGAACCTTTAAATGTCACAATGCATCTTTAGTTACAATCAGGCAGGCACCAGCTATTAGTGTTGACTCAAAACAGAGTTAACATCTGGTTTGAAACGTGAGAGCAGACACTAGAGAGGAGTGACAGGCCGCTAGGAAAAGAGATGATATTTAATTCCTCATCAAAAAGTATTTTTTATTACTTATGTTTTATCTATTCGTTAAACGTTTAGACATTTATACAGCGCCTGATGCAGGCATTTAGCTTCTTTGCAGGTGTCCCTGGTTTGGGTAGAAGTAGTCATGGGAGATAAGTGATTTGCCCAAGATCACAAAACATGGTCACGTGGACTACTTGAGACCTAAGTCTCCTACATCTGCAATAAACACATTACCTGAACTGAAACTTCACTTCCGTTATGTGATAATTTTATTTACGTCATGTTTAACATAGCTCAGTGTACTGTGATTCAGTGTTCAGGGCTTAGTGGAAAAATCCTGGACGCGAGTGATGCTGTGATGGAGGACGTCAGTGAGAGGCGCGGCAGCAGCGGCTGCAGCTCAGAGTCCCTAAGGGAGCCAGGGCTGAAGAAACTTGGGCTGTAAAGCCCGCTTGCCTACCCGCTAGTTGGGGTTTATTCGGTCGGTATACCACCGCTGGGTGGCTTTGTGGGTTCCCGTAGCTCCAGCTTTAGCGGCTACAGAGGCATTAGCAGATACAGAGCCCATAGTGGACTGGCCCCCCCAAGTGCGACGACAGCATGAGCTGCTGCCATGGGGCCGCTGCCCACTGCCAGGAGGCGCGGAGGCAGCCGGTTTTAGGCCAGCGCGGCTTGTGCTTAACTGATGCAGTGCCGCGTGCCGTATCGTTCGCCGAAGTAGCGCTCCCTCCAACTTATTCCATTTTCTGTTGGTGCCCCAGTATATTTAGTGCATTGGCATTTCTCTGTGCATCTTGGTACGCTTGGCACATTCGTACGTGCACTACAAGGAGACGTGGAAAGCCTGTGCAAGGAAGTGTGGTGTGCAGCGGCCGCGGTTCGAGCGGAGCGGCTGTGAGCTGCAATAGGTTGAGCAGTATAGACTGGTGTGAGGTCGTTGTAGGAGACGAAGGAGTGCTTGGGGGACCAGAGACTCTGGCTGGAGCCCAGTTAAGACTGTTCAGGCCTGTGAGTCAAGCGGGCCCGTCAGTTCTGCCTGACCTGAGAAAACTGGTGACCCCTGTCAGTGGATGGGAGCACGCCCCAGTCCTGGCATTCTTCTTTTGTCTCGTATTACTGGTTACCCACACGCCGACTGCAGCTGCTCATTTCAGCTTCATAGGGCTCTGCTTAGTTCCCATTGGTGTGCTGTTAAATGGATGGCACTGAAATCTTCCATCTTGATTTATTAGCGAATTAGAGCTTGCTTCTGCAGAAGAGGCCCGTCTAGGACCGGGTGCCGCCTGCGGGACATGGGGTGCTCCTAACCTCTATGATTCTCTTTGGTAGCACTCCTTCTATACAGCTCTCAAGCAAAGTCTGTACTGATGAACAAAGACTGCATAAAGATCAACTGTCAATCTTACAATCCAGGACAAACTGCTTTCTCCAGGCCAGAAACGACAAGCTAACAAACAAAAACAAGCGCGGCAGCAATGGGAGAAAGGAGGGGGCCTGCGCGATTCCCTTGCGGGAGCGAGCAGCAAGGCGCGATAATTGCTACCATATGGCGTCAGCTGCTCGCTCCCGCAAGTGAATCGCCAAACGTGCACGCGTTGCCATTGAAGGCAATGGAACACGTGCACGTTTTGGCTGAAAAGCCGAATCGATTGCAAAAGGTCTTTTTTCCTATGCAGCGCATGCGCGCTGCGTAGGCGAGACCTAAAAAGGGGAAGCCCTAGTGGGCCACGGTAAACCTGGCACTGCGCCGACTGTCCTGTTCTTACGGCTTTGATAAAGGTTTCAGTTTGGCTCCACGGTCTAGTGCGACCCCATAAGGAAAAATTTTGCAACTGAGTGTGTCATGCGATAGGGGGACATTTTAAATTACAGAAAATGTATTCCCACCTTTGCGGACATTTGAGAGCACGCCCTTCTGGGTTCGAGCCTGTGCCCCTGGGGTTAACCACTCATAATCACAGCATGTAGCAGAAGCTTAAAAGGCAATTCATACACATTAACCCCCTCTGCTGGGATTCGAACACACACGAAGATATAATTCTAAAGGGAACGCACAAACCACTACGTTATAGCTGACGCAGCTGCTTTTCAGCGGCTACAGTCAGCCGCACCCCTGTAACATGCCATATTCTGGGTAGATGCCCTACCATGACCAAAACAGCAGAAAGCAACGGTACGTGGAACATGCCTTTAAAATTCAGTATGAGCGGAATCACTTCCTAAATAAGGAGGAAATGAAGACTCAATGTTTACATAAGTAAATATTTCAGTTGCCTGAGTGCGTAACACAGTAATTCCGTATTGAATTGGTAACCTTAACTTTCCATTACTGAGCTATGATACTTGTCTGCGTGCATAAAGGACTTTTAAAAACCTTGCGAGTACCGTTACCATATTACAGGGTTGTGAGCAGTGCTTTAAATGGAAAAAAATAAGTGCAGGTACTCACCAAATTGAGATGTGGACTAGGGGGCGGGGCTCTGGGTGGGACTAGGGGGCGGAGCTATGGGCAGCGCAAAGGGATCCGGCCGGGGGGCACCCATTTAAGCATTCATGCACGCAGCGGGGCATTCAGTACATGTATTTTAGAAACGCTTACATCCGCTGCTGCCCACATTACTAAACCTTGATTCCCACCTGCTGTGCTGCAGCATCACTATCGCCACCTTCCTCCTCAGTCTGGTTGCAAACAAGTGCTGCTGTACTCTGCTTTGACAGCAGGAAGTCTTCTTTCGATTTCCCGAGAGTAACGAAATATGTGTTAGCAGGTCCTGCTCACAAACGTACAGTGCTATGGACTCCACAGAGCCTAAGTGGACACTGTGTCAGTAATCACAGTGTGAGTCGGCCCCCTCCCAAACTTCCTGCTAGCTCTGAATGAATGCCTTCGGAAGGCGTCTCAATTAGCACATTGTAAGGCGAGATTAGCACTGGATCAGACTGTTTCACGTAAACGGATCCACTCGTTGTCAGATGTGTTGCGCTTCTTTTTGAAAATGCCAATTTCACTGAGCTTGGCTCACATCCCCATGAGTACCGTTACTCTCTTTGGACAAAGAGAAGTTCCGGTACTTAAGCGCCGAAAATTTAGAAGTGCCAGTACTCTGTACCGGTGAGTACCGGCCCATTTAAAGCACTGGTCCACAGCCCAGCTGTAGCCGCGGTCCCTGCTCTTCATGGCGGAGGAAGTCGGTGCTCCGTTGAAAGGCGGTCCCAGGGCCCTGTCAAAGTGTCAATGCAGCTATACAATCCCAGGCAGAATGGGTCAGCAGAGACTGATGCCTGCCAGGCAATGTGGCAGATGGAACATGCAGCAGGCACTGCAGAGACGGGAGAAGCAGGGGAGTCCAGCAGCCATCATTCCTCTGCTTCAGTGGGGTCTCAGCAGACTCAGGTGGGCGGGGCAACATAGGGAAGCAAGCACTTCCCCACATCACACAGTAACAGTCGGAAACAACGCTTGCTACTTTTTTTGTCACAGCAGTGAATGACCAGATTTTAAATCTGGGTAGGACACTGGCACTCCATGAGAGCCCAGCATAACAATAATATGAATAGCTTGTTTTGTATATAGTGATACATTAATGATACTTTAAATTTCTAGACCTCTGAAGGATGAAAGGTTGACATGGCCTTGCCAGGGCTCCAAATTAAGACCTAAAGGTCCCAACAGATTTCAGGAAAGAGTTCAGCACACTAACCTTTTATACTGGCTTGCATCATCCAACTCTCCTCCAGCATCTCTTGAAGCATGGCATATAAGATAAGGCCTCTTGCTCATTACTGCGCTCATTTCAGAGTATGCCCAAATCACCTCTTTCCCCTTACCCCTCCTACCTGCGCCCTATTCTGTCCTTCAAGGGTCTGCTATGGACCCTCATGCCACATTTATTTTGCCCTAAGGCCTTATTAGTTCAACTATGCAGATGACACTAAAATCATCTAGAAATTTGACCAATAACCCAACGTGGGCATTTGCACGATAGGCCCACGTCATTGTGCAGTTGAAGACTGAAGGACCAGAAACACCTGAAATCAACCAGTAAAAAGACTGACATCCTGTAATGCAGCACTGGCCTTATGTTGAACTGGTAACGGTCTTGAGTCGGCCTGCGGTGTCAAGGATAGGTTGGTGAGCTAAGTTGCATGTATTTATCACTGACTTTGATGAAGAAGGTGGAGGCCAATTTGCGCGCCTTGGCCATTACAGGGTCAGCTGGAGTTAAGGGCCCACTTCTAATGAGGGCATCAGTAGTTTAGTTCTACTTCCACCTCCCGAGTCTCCTCAGGAGGATATTCACTTTCCTCGGATTTCTATAAAGAGTGCAGCCTCCTATCACACTTGTACTTTCTCGTCAGTACTACCTGCCAATGGACTCTATATCTGCTGTCTTCTTTGGTGGTGTTTGCAGAAATGAAGGGCCCAATATCCAGAGGCCGTGGTGAAAAGCAGCGTGTGCAAACTGCACTTCAAACGGTTTGCGACCCTGGCTGCATTTTGCAGGCAATTAATGTGCTAACCTGTGACATAGCAGAACGAGGATTCACAGGGGGTGGTAAATCACAGTGTGAGTCAGCACACTCCCAAACTTCCTGCCAGCTCTGCATGAATGCCTTCTGAAGGCGTCTAAATTAGCACATTGTAAGGCGCGATTAGCACTCGATCAGAGTGTTTCACGTAAACGGATCCACTCGTGTCAGCTGTGTTGCGCTTCTTTTGCCAATTTCACTGAACTTGGCTCACATCCCCATGAGTACCGGTACTCTCTTTGGACAAAGAGAAGTTCCGGTACTTAAGCGCCGAAAATTTAGAAGTGCCGGTACTCAGTACCGGTGAGTACCGACCCATTTAAAGCACTGGTTGTGAGTTAAAAACTGGAAGCAGAAGAAGACGGCTGTCCCCTGGCATTGAAAAACCAGGATTTGAACACATATAACCTTTGAACCAAGAATCAGTAACCTTAACCACTAGGTCACAGTGTCTCATGTAAAGTTTTAGAAGACTATTACACTTTTTATTAATTTTCTCCCTTCCCTTTGGGTACAGGACGTTAGGTAAACTGCAGAGAATCACAGGCTGTAGAGACAAAGACGGCTTCCAAGGATGTGGACCGCCTAACGAGATTCTGCCGGAAAAAGCCTTTTCAAATAGGAGTGCGACTTGAGTATGAGCAGGACGTGTTTGTCAGTGTATAATTAACAAAGACGGGACTTACAGGTTTGCCGATTTCAGGTAGCACGATCAACCCCGCAGCTCCGTGGGGGTTGGCCTCCTGCTAAACTACAGCCAATCTACATAACGCAATAACGCATACTAACCATGTCTGCTGGCGCAGTACGTGTCATCCAAAAGTTCTTGACGGAATTCCACCCCCATCTGCATCATGCCGCTGCCGCAGGCTGGTCAACCCTCCCGATGTGCCACTCGACAGGCCGACATAAAAAGAAGAGAAAAATAGTGCAATAAATGTTTGGTGCACTTGTATTATTGCAAATTCAGAAAAGCCTATTATGTCTCTTCAAATAAATCAAAAAAATAAATGTCTATTACTAGCCGCCCCATTATGCGCGCGACACACTACGCCAAGGCCCCCCTCCAACCTACCGTGCTACACTCCACCAGCCGCCGACCGAAAACCTCGCTCCTCATCGACGACGCGCCCCTGCAGCTTGCCTGAGATCCAAGGGGACAAAGAGGCTGAAAACTCAGGGGCACCGCCTTAAATAACCTACCAGGTTTTTGCTGCGCACCCCGATGACGTCACCTGGCCTCTCCGATCATCCAGCCCCCTTCTTGGGCTCGGAGGAGGCTCAGTCCCGTGGCGCTACGCCCCTCCCCTAGGCGCGGGGGGCGCCTGTTCAGGAGTTCAAGCAGGAATGGGGTAACTGTCCCTCTCTACAAAGCATCATATACAAAAAGTTGTATTCACTGAATGTCCCAGAATGCTTTTCTTTTCATAGCTGCACAATGGGCTCAGCCACAAACTTTTCCATGACGTTGATTCCCTTCACGGCCTTCTCCGCACACACACGCCCCTCTGTAACAGCTCGTCCTTGGTCTTCTCCCCTTCTCCCATGTGAAAGCACCTTCCTCCTCCTTCTCTCCTGCGACCAGGCTAGCTGTAACTTCTTCATTCTGCAACACTGCCTAATGAAACAATACCCCTACTCTTCTCTAGTAAACGTTGTCCACTTGCAATGCAAACGTGAGACAGAGACATCCTGTGAATCTCACATAAGAGTTTGAACATTACTGTCAGAAGTGAAGACTCTCCAAGTGTATTACAAATCAAGGCCTATGAGCCAAGCTAAGTTCATAAATCCACCATACAATGTAGGCTAGCAAATACATCAGCCGACTACTTTAATACACATCTTTGCATTTAAGTCATTAACCTAAGAAAGCAGTTATTGTCATTAGCACATAATTGAATCACATTTGCTAATGAGACCTAAAACAAGTTACATTGGTTACAATGGTAAGTACATGTTCTAAGAGCTAATCATAGAGCCTTACATTGGGTTACATTAATGTTCACAGTAACATGTTATTTAATTCACATTTTCGTCTAACATCTAATCCTCTCATAACATTGGATAATATGTGGGTGCGTTCTACAAACAATTACATTGCACTCCTAACAGGTACCTCAGGTAGGATACGAATCTTCCACTCTATCACACCCAAAAGTGAAGGCCTTTGAAACACCGTCTAAAAAACAAAAAACAAACACCACACAGAATATATGCGCACCACAGTAAATTTAATGTCATGTCCAAACATATCACATAGGAGCAGCGGGCTCCACCGCCTGCAAAACTCCACTACCAAAATCCAAATAGTCATTCACAGCTCAATTCAAATGGTAATGCCTGATAAATGTAGACTCAGAAGCCAACGTCCCAGCTCAACAGTTTTTATCCAATGCCACTCCTTTAAAGGCGGCCCATGAAGCTGAGACACCTCGAGTGGACCTGGCATGGACATTGGAAGACATGACATTTAGAATGACTCTTAGGAAGAAACCCAGAATCCAAACACAACACCACAGCATTCTCCATGCTCCGCAGAAAGGGAGGGGAACACCGCAAAGCAGAAAGTTCCCCCAACCTCCTGGCCGACGTGATAGCCACCTTAAAAGACAAGAAATTCACATCTGCAGTTGATAAAGGCTCAAAAGGAGAGGACTGAAGAGCACGCAGGACCAGAGAAAGATAACACAAAGGAACAGAAGAACAGACAGCAGGGGAGGAGTGAGAGAAACTCCAAAACATCCAGGCAACCAAGGGCCCATCCTCTGAGGAAAGGGAAGCAGAATCCCTGAACGCCCTGATAGCCGCCTACTGGCCCTTCAAAGTAGTCAGTGCAAAGACTTTATTGAAACCATCCAAAAAGAACTGAAGAACAGCCGAGATAGAACAAGAAGTAGAAGACAAATCATGAAGAGAACGCCACTTGTCGAAAGCAGACCAGTGTTTAGAATATGAAGACAGAGTAGAAACTCTACGGGAGCCCTGCACCACAGAAATATTGTGGGCCGGCAAACCTTGCCCATCTGGAGTCCACCGCTCAGCCTGCAGACCGCTAAGGTTAGAGGGACCAGCAGGTGAGGAGTGGAAGACCGCAGAGGAGATGGACTCTGGCAAGATGCAAGAAGGGCCCACAGCCAAACTCTTCAACAGCGGGAACCATGACCTCCATAGCCAGTACGGCAACACTGCCCCCACTTGCGCCTACACCCGCTGAACCTTCAACAGAAATGCCTAATGAGGGGAAAAGGAGAAAAGGCATAAAGTAACCTCGGAGACCATGTGAGGGACAAGGCATCGACACCCCAGGCCCCCAGCTTTGGAACCTGGAGCAAACGATGGGTAGGAGAGCATTGGTCTTGAATGTAAATAAATCTATCCCCGGACAGCCAAACCTCCGGCAGATCATACGGAACACCCTGGGTGACAGACACAACATCCGAGAGGACCGAAACTTACGACTCAGGGCATCCGCCACCATATTGTCCGTGGCCTAAAGATGAAGCTCCACCTAACTCACCACAGCACAGGCCACATGATTCAATGATTGACTGTGAGTGCTGCCATGATGATTCACATAAGCCACAGTCACCATATTGTTGGACTGCACCAGAACATTGCAACCAGACAGGTGAGACTGGAAGTACCGAAGGGCTTTCTCCACCGCCGACAGTTCCTTCTCATTGGAGGAGTGCATGGTCTCCGATCTGTTCCAACAAGCCCGAATGGACTACAGACCCAGAGTTGTGCCCTAACCCAGAGCACTCGTGTCCGTCATCAGCACCGTCGGAGGCAAAGGATGCATCCACATGTCTTTGGTGAGATTCGAGGAGTCCAGCCACCACTGCAGGCTATGCACAATATCTGGAGACACCAGGATCTCCAAGGCCAAATCCTGAAGCGGGAAATGAACAAACTGGTGAAGGTGCCACAGTAAAAGTCATAGCTGCAACCTGGCCCATGGCACCGTAAAAATAGAGGCTGATATGTGCCCCTGTACCTCCATCCATTGAAGCAGAGGAGCAGTCATCCGAGAAAACAGAGCAACCACCAACTCTGCAGGCACAGGATCCTGGAGTGAGGTAGAAACACCTTCCCAAGAACAGAGTCAAACTCTGCCCTATAAAAGTGCTCCTGGTTGATGGCTGAAGACTGCATTTTGGAAAATTCAGGAGGAAACCATGGCTTCCTAGTAGATGTAAGGTCAAGGCCAGATGCTGCTGCATCACCTGAGCAGATGGGCCCTGGAGCAGCCAGTCATCTAGGTACGGAAACACTGAGATCCCTTGGAGGTGAAGGTGAGCAACCAGGGGAGCCACTACTTTGGTGAAGACTCCGGGAAAGGAACGCAGGCCGAACAGGAGTATACAAAACTGCCAATTATGACCCCTCAGAGAGAACCACAGATACTTCTGGAACCTCAACGCCAGAGGAACATTGAGATATGCATCCTGAAGATCCAACGTAGTCATCACAAAGCCCACTTGAATCAATTGAATAATATACGGAAACCCTCCGTAACCTTCGGGACCAGAAAGATGATTGAATAAGTGCCTTGTCCTCTCTCTGACTTTGGAACCGGGACAATTGCTTTCTTCTGGGGCAGCAACTGAACCCCATCCAACAGCACTTTCCTCCTGAGAGTATCTGTTGGAACCGGCGTTCAAAGTGTTCCTGACAAAGGGGCAAAAGTCACGAACTCAATCTGGTAACCCCTCTCCAGAATTCTCAAAAGCCATTTGTCCGAGGTCATGTGTCACCAATTTGCCAGGAAAGGGTGCATTCTCCCACCAACCCCTGGTATCACGCCAGTTGGCACCCTGGATGAGGAATAGTCAGGAATGCTCATTACTAGTCCCCGGACCCTGATGAAGTTTCTTCTGAAATTTGTCTTGTAAACCCTTCCACTGGACCTTCTTACCCCTGCAGGTATTCCCCTGTCTCCAAGAAGATTGATGAAAGGATTTTGCTGAAGAAAAGAAGAATTGTTTATGTTGCTGTTGCTTCCTAAAGGAAAAAGAGTGCTTCCGCTTCTTGAAAACTTTATGCAACTTTTCCTCAAGGTCTTTCCCAAAACATCTTGGACCCGTAAAAGGCAACCTCAAAGCCATCGACTTTTGTGCAGCATCCGTGTTCCACCCCTCCAGCAACAAGTTGTGCCTGGCCGCAATGGAAGTACCACAGGACAAGGCTGAAGCTCTGACTGAATTAAAATCAATGTTCGAAAGAAATGTAGTCTAGCGCTCCATGGACTCCAACAACTCTGGACAATGCCCACCCTCCTGCATAGCAGTGAACAACGTCTTGAAGTCAGATAATAAAGACTGTGCAACATATGCTCCATACACCCCAGAACGAATAGCAAGATAAGACCCCGCATAAGCCTTCTTCAAAGAGGAGTCAATTTTCTTATCTGCTCCCTCATTAAGGACATTATCCTCTGCCATGAAAGGGTGCCCACCAGGCTAGCCACAATAGAGTCTACATGGACCGTTTCTGGGATCGTATCCTTCATATCTCTCAATGGATACAGCTTGGACATGAAGCGAGGCATCAGGATACACTCAGGATCTTTCCATTTATTTAAAAGGACGTCCATCACAAAAAGATGATTGGGCTGTGCTTTAGTAGATTGCCTTCTAAATTGAGGCAACACAATGTCTTAACATGTGCTGGCTACTTCCTCATCAGGTAATCCCATGTTGTCACTAACATGGGTCAGAATGTAAGGCACCATATCTTTAGATATATATTTACCCTTTTGTTCCATGGAGCTCATAGAAGACTCACCAGATGAATCAGAACTGGAAATGTCTGAATAAAGTTCCTGACTACCTCCTGACTGTGAACCAGCCTTCTTCTTCTTCAAGGCAGACAAAGTTTCCAAAATCATCTTTTTCAGCCCCTCCTCCTCACGCACTTTCTTGTTTTTAGAGGGACAGGCTGAATAAGGACTCCCCATGGAGGATGAAGATGATGAGGATGGGGAACAATGCTTCCATTTACCAGCATGTTTCCCCATTTTGATGCCACAAGAGCTCTATCACAGCAAACCTAACATAAATGAGAGCCACCAAAACAGGCTTCCAATATATAACCATTTAAAAAATGCAGCAAAAACCGCATCAGACCTGACCAAGTGTGCAATTGACAGCTCATTATCATAAAAATGCTGTCAATCGCCGCCTGGAACGTAAGGAATGCAGGGGAGGAGCAGTGCACATCAGTGTGCACCAGCCAGCCGCTAAAGCACTTGTTACGAGCTGCTTGTCCAGCATGCAGTCGTAGCACAGAGGCAGGTAAGGCGCAGCAAGGCAGAAAGATGCCGCCAATAATAACATATGCCCCACCCTCCGCTCTCTCTGTTCTATGGGGCCCATCAGAGAGAGAGAGAGAGAGAGAGATACAATGACAGTGATCAAAACAACCTCTCCCATCGGTCCCGGGACTAAGGGCCTTCCCAGCCCTCAGTCAGACCCAGCGCAGCACCAGAGTGCATGCACACCCACAGCAGAGGGCAACCCACAACCGAACCATCACAAGACGCTGTCTCAGAGAGCCCACCGCCCAGTCCAGTACCAGAGTACACAGCAGCAAAAACCAACCGCTGACCCGGGAGACCAATCAAGCCAAGCAGGCAGGTCTCCCTGCAGCAAGCAATACTAACGGAGTCAAAGAAGACCATCACAACGCGTCTCAACTCCCGATGCGCCCTCGAAGGCCCCAGGCGCTTCCAAAGCCCAGCAGTGGGAGAAAGCCTAGGGCAAACCACGTTGGAGGCAAAAGCCCAGCAGTTACCTCAGCATCCCCCATCCCGCCGCAGGCAGGAAACAAAATAGGAAGTGATAAGGTGTGGCTAGTGTATTATAGCCCTTAGCAGGAGGGCGGGTGGGGTTAATAAGCATTTCCTGCTTTGTTTCCTGTCTGGGATTGGATACTACCTCATGTGTTTATGACTGGGTCGAGGACAAGAGGCGTAGAGATAATGCACAAGTCTTAAATCATGCAAGAATAGGGAAATCTGCTTGTTTTAAAAGAATAAAAGAGTATGTAACAGCATTACACGATTACTCATTAGGCTATGTTGTCTGCTGTTAGAAACCTGGAATTTATAATTACAAGTACATTGGGTAGATGGGAGAAAGTTGCTCCTCTCTTTATACTTGTCCTCTTGGTGAAACTGGTACTCAACACTTAAATCATGTTTTATTTATCTAGCCAATGTGTTACATCACACAACTTCAATTTTTTCACAATATATTTGTATTCATCAATGTTAGGACTCCAAGAGAAAGAGAGATTTTTTATCATGAATCAACCTATTGCATCTGATTGTTACAAAAGTTTTATACTCTGAAATTATTTTTAGGTCTCGCCTGAGAAAGTGCCTGAGCTGCCGTTTATGAGACGTTTTGTTTGCTTACAGTGGGCTTAGAGCCCACCCATTGTGTACCATTGGTTAACGTATTCATCACTCTCAGTCCTTGATTCTCTTTTGTCAGTGTGCTGGTTTCAGTTCCTCTTCATGTGTTTTGTCGCTCCCCTGAAGCATGGCTCAATTACTTGTGTCCTTACACTGCTCACGCCTTCTGAGCTACTTTTTTCTTTTCGTTGAAGCATTCTATTGAAGTACATGTGTTTGCAGGTCATCTCCCTCATGTGCTTCTACCCCCTCACACCCTCCCATCCCTCTCCATGTTGTTTTTCACCCCACCTGTCATTCTCTGTGTTGTTCCTTTCCCTCTCTGTGGTGTTGCTTGCTCCATCTCACACTCCCACCCCTCTCCGTGTTGTTACATGTCGACTACCGTCCCTTTCCTTGTTGTTACTTTCGCCCTCCCTGCTCCATCCTGTGGCTTCTCCACTCGTGTCCTGCTCTGTCCCATAGCCTGCCTCCTCGCACCCCATCCTGCGCTGTTGCTTTCTTTTAGTTGATATAACAAACTGTGTAATGTCTGGGTGCTGCAATTGGATTAAACCTTTCGATAACAAAGTCACTTTATCGAATATAGTGGTCTTAGTGATTTATTTCACATTCATTATTTACTTTTCTCTTTGAGAAGCGATCATTGATTTTTAAAGCATGTCTTACAAAGAAGAACAACCTGTTCTAATTATTTGCAAAGCATATTAAACAATCACAATAAAACATACAAAATTATAAACATTCAAGTAAAAAAACAATTGTTAAGCAGACCAGTCCTTCATTTGCTAATGAAAGTGAATGGCGGCATTATCTTTTATACAATAGTCCAAACACACATCCTGCCATTGCAAGCTAGTTGGGATTATGTAGTGAAACAACAGGCTGATTGAGTGTTTGTTGACTGCTTTAAGTCTGTACAAAATAATGTCCTTTCCAACTAGCTAGGTCAACGCGTTTCGAAACCCTTGGAATCTTTCGGGTTCTCCTCAGTACCGGGACTTGGTCACTCACTGAAAAGCAATTATGACATAAAACAGTATTTTAATTTCTTGGTCTCAAATTAAACTTTATCCCTACTGAACTTATTTTATAAAGGGAACTACCCTTACCATTCTGGATCGATACTTGAACATGCAGTGATGTCCAATATTAAGGCTCGTTTCCTTACGCCTGATCGTTCGGTGTGTTGGTGTTATTTCTACAAAAAAAGGGGGGGAATTATGGGATTTTAGTTACACGGTTTAGGGCACTCCATTTGGTAGCAGCGTTATTTAGAAATGTATTTCTGAACTTGACCTAGAGCGCGCATATGTAGTTCGTGGTACCGCGGGGTTAGAAAAATGCAGAGACAAAGGTTTCAAAAGGAGAGGGCATATTTAGTAAAAGTCAACTTAATATTGTCCATAGATCTGGACTACAATTTCAAGGCTGTTTTGTGAGCATAAGCGCATTCGGTGAACGACTTTCAGCTAGACGCGCTTTTGTTCCATGCAGTCTCTGATAGTTTGAAAGAAACTTGCCTCGAGTAATGGGAACATATTCTCGTTCCCGTGATTTAGAATCTCTGTTGCAACGTTGTTTCAGATCTAAACCAAATGACACAGAAACTAGGCTGTTACACTCCGTACTGCCAAAGATACAATTGTTACTAATCTGCGTCTGAAATCGCATTCATTTGCACTTGCCTTTGGCGATGAAGCTCAGTGATTCCTTCGTTCTTCTTCGACCACGGTGTTCTAGCAACGAGGAAGTGAATGGATCAGCCGGGCAGACATTACTTATAGAGTATCAGCAATGAATGATTCAGCACGATGAAGTGCATGCTGGAGTTGGTAGTTCACGGTGTGACACAGAGTTATGGATGTTGAAGAAAATAAAAGTTTGTGCAGCGTCTGAGCTCATTTTGTGCATGTGTATCAAGAAGGTGTGCAGTTCCTAGTGAGAGGGACGGGGAAAGGGAGGTCTTTCTTCGTGATGCCCTCACACACCTCGAAGGATGTCATGCTTCATCATTGGGCCAAGCTCCTCGTCGGGCCGGCGCTGCAATGCCCGACGGGCTCCCGTAAATGGGGATCTTTGGTGGAGATCTTTTGAAGAAGCCGTAAGACCATGAAAAACTAAAAGTGTGTGGTGCACTATCGATGGTCTGGTTCTCGTAATTAAGACTGATGACCAGACGTGGTGGAAGATACCCTAGTACACTTATACCGGGGTAGGAGATCCGTGGTATGAAAGCCTACAGCTGACGGGGAAGGCAGAGCACGTCGTTGCTCTGTGGAAAAGGGTGGCAGCCGACTTTCGTCTATCCTACCCTTGCTCTGGGCCCAGATGAAGTGCCACCTGACCCGCTAGGGGCAAAACAGGCACAAAACATGTTGACCCACCGCATCACGATAGCCCTGTAGGAACATTATATCCACCTAGGGCACCGATATCTTTTAATTAAGCCTGAGCTACCACATTAATAAAAACATATAAGAGTAGGACAGCTCTAGACTTATTTTAACCCACTTTCCTGTGCACTACCCAGCCCTCACACCCGCACGCACCCTACAGCTTCTTCAAAAGATCTCCGCCAAAGAGCCCCGTTTACGGGAGCCCATCGGGCATTGCAGCGCCGGCCCGACGAGGAGCTTGGCCCAATGATGAAGCATGACATCCTTCGGGGTGTGTGACGGCATCGCAAAGAAAGACCTCCCTTTCCCCGTCCCTCTCACTAGGAACTGCTCACCTTCTTGATACACAGTTCAATTTGGAGCTTGTGTGCAGGACCTGTTTAAATACAGCTCCTGGTCCCCCCCTGTTTTTTCATACTCATTTTGTGCATGTCATAATAAAGAGAAAACAGGGGGGATGTTACAATCTGTTAATTTCCGTCATTTCATTCAGCCCTCGGGAGGCTGTGTTGAACTTCATTATCAAATATGTCTCTCTTCTTAATAGTGCTATTTCTGGGTCTCCACCTCTTGGGTTGGGCCTGATTGCACTAAGTACAGTCCATTGGAATTCTTTTTCATTGTGTTTGAACTCTTGAAAATGCGGGACTAGGGGTGCATTCTGCACCTTATTATTCAATTTAGAGCGATGTTGCGCAATTCTTTGTCGAACTTCTTGTGTCGTTTTTCCAATGTATTTTTGAGAACAAGGGCAGATGATTGCATAAACAACATTTTTTGTTTTGAAATTTGTGAACTCGTTATGTATCCATTTTTCACGGCCATTTATGAATACTGTGCCTTCAATTGTGGAACTACAAGACTGACAGTTTAATTTGAGACCAAGAAATTAAAATACTGTTTTATGTCATAATTGCTTTTCAGTGAGTGACCAAGTCCCGGTCCTGAGGAGAACCCGAAAGATTCCAAGGGTTTCGAAACGCGTTGACCTAGCTATTTGGAAAGGACATTATTTTGTACAGACTTAAAGCAGTCAACAAACACGGCAATCAGCCTGTTGTTTCACTACATAATCCCAATTAGCTTGCAATGGCAGGATGTATATTTGGACTATTGTATAAAAGATAATGCCGCCATTCACTTTCATTACCAAATGAAGGACTGGAATGCCTAACAATTGTTTTTGTACTTGAATGTTTATAATTTTGTATGTTTTATTGTGATTGTTTAATATGCTTTGCAAATAATTAGAACAGGTTGTTCTTCTTTGTAAGACATGCTTTAAAAATCAATGATCGCTTCTCAAAGAGAAAAGTAAATAATGAATGTGAAATAAATCACTAAGACCACTATATTCGATAAAGTGGCTTTGTTATCGAAAGGTTTAATCCAATTGCAGCACCCAGACATTATACAGTTTGTTATATATTATTTGGGGCCTAGTTTGGGTGCGTTTTATGGGCCCAACCCCTCCTTGTTTAATTCTTTTAGTTGAAGCACTCCATAACAATGCATGTGTTTGCAGCCCTTTTCTGTCTTGTGCTTCTACCCCCTCACACCCTCTCATCCCTCTTTCTGTTGTTGCTTGCCCCTTCCACCCTCCAGTCTTTCTTTGTATTGTTGCTTTCCCTCAGTGTGTTGTTGCTTGCACCTATCACCCTACCACCCCTCACAGTATTGTTGCTTGCCGTCTCCTGCCCCTTTCCATCTTGTTGCTTGCCCCATCCCTCTCTTTGTAGTTGTTTGCCCCTTCTCACCTTCATGTTCCTCTCGAAGTTGGCGCTTGTCAATTCCCACCCTCCCATCCCTGTTCTTGTTGCTCACCCCATCCCATCTTGCTTCATCCCGTTGCTTGCCTCCTTCTGTCCAGGTCCGTATCATGGCTTGGCCTCTCATACCACATCCCACTTTGTTGTTTGCCCTATCCCGTGTTGTTGTAGCTGAGAGTTAAAAAAAAAATGTGTTATGATGCTGCCTGCGCTAGCCGCGTCATAGTACTTTCTTTATTACTGGCGGGAGCACCCTCCTTGTTCCACATCAGCTGTCCCTCCGAGATGCCTCATCCTGCGTCCTCCAGCCAGCAATTAAAAAATGGGCTGCAAGATTTCTTTCAACCATGTTGCACAGCAGGCGCGCTTCTGTTCAACATGCTAAAAATATTGACAAAGCCAATAGCTCGCATAAGCGAGATCTATTGACTTTGCTAATGCTTGTTAAATTTGTTTTAATTGCATGATTCTTATATAATCTGTTGTATTGCAGCTATTTTTATCGACTTTCATGAGTAAATAAATGTGTGTTTCACCCTTCTCAAGAATTTTGCAGATTTTCTCAGCCGCGGCCCGCTCAGGTAAGAGCGGTGGTGTGGTGGGGCCAGGTGGGGCGGATTTCAACAGACGACCTCGAGGGAAAATTAAATAAATAATTATTTTTTCCTCGTGGGCGTCTGTCGAAATCCCCCCCACCTAGCCCCACCGCATCACTGCTCTTTCCTGCACGGGCCGCGGCTCAGTTTCCTTGATTTAAAATAATTTCGAGAAAATAGTGGTGGCAAATGGTGCATTTTCATCACAATTGCCCTACAATAATATTTACAAATTCCATAAAGATGAAGGCAGGACAGAAAAATACAATTTCACCTTGTTTAACATTTACAACAGCATCTAGCCACACTCCAAAATTTCACTTCTGTTCCTTACAGCGGAGGCGCTCCTCACCAGGACCGCAAATCAACCCCCACTGCACCCCTCCTGAGTCCCTGGTGAGGACCCCTGAAGAGGTGGGATAGTGATGAGCGGAGGGGAGGGGGCGCAGCCGCATTTCTTTGTTTTCCCTGCAGCCCACTTGGCTAAAGTCTCCTCTAGTTGATATCCCTCTAGCCTTTGGAAGATGTAATAAACCAGTGTTTATGCTTACTGACTGGGAATATTGTACTGACGCTGGTATATCCAGCACGTGGGGGGGGGAAGGTTGATTTCTTGTATGTTGGATATTTTATTGTTTCTAATACAAAAACGTACATTTTTTATCTATTTGACCTCCCAAAATACTACTTTTGAAAGCTGATTGTGTATGTATAAGGGATGTTGTTATCTAGATTATGGTAAATATCTATGTGAAAGATATGCACATTTACGTCAATAATTTTTTTTATTTTTTAAATGAAGCTTTTTATAAAAAACACAGCTTTTGTCATGAAATAGCACCTTTTCATTTGTTGCAAATACTTGTTCAGTGCCACAACATATATGGATAGATTGTGCCTTGCATGTCCATGTAGCAACATTTCCTTCCATGGGTACCAACATAAGCTACCAATTAACACTATTATAATATGACAAGCAGTTTACCAAGGGTGGATATTCACCCTGCAGCCTCTAAAATGTATACATGGATACCTTCACATAGGCAATGGGCACAGCAGTGCATTCTGAAAAAAAACGATCTCACCCACTGCTGCTGACTCTGCTACTGTAAAAAGACCAAGGGGCATATTCACAAGGACCTACCGCCGATTTATCTCCACCTTAACCCATCAAAAGTGGAGATAGATTTAACACCCCATTCACAAGCGGGTGCAAACTGCAGACATCGCCAGTATTCCCGCGACAACTGCCCCAAAATTCATCTCCACGGTGGACACCACCAACTAACCCTAATGAGATACAGAGTAGGCGTTCCCGTGCAAAAACACACGTAAAAACCACAACACCACTTTCACAACGAACTGCTAGATCTGCGATGCGAACCAAAAACAGGCGATAAGCCGCGGTAGCAGCAGGGATTTAACACCTGCCTTTTGCTGGTATTATACCAAAGGGGATGATTGACAGAGCGTTAGAGCAAATCAAACACTCACCCCCAGTCAACTGATCTGGGTTTAATCCATCATCATTCTTTAGCTCACTCCACCACCCCAGTTCAGACATGGCCATATGCAAATCAGTCTGACCCTGTGCCTCATGGGAACAGTCCAGCCCGAACTGCCAAGCCATGTCTTCACTGGACCGGAAACAAGCATCCTGGGACCGGTTTCGGGTTCAAAACCCTCATCAGCCAGGCTATCTTGAATCCAGTGGCAAAGTGAGCAAGGGACCCACGTCTGGGCATACCCTGCCAACTTAGGGCGAACAAAGCGATACCAAAGGGGATGATGGACGGAGCATTAGAGCAAATCAAACACTCACCCCCAGTCAACTGATCTGGGTTTAATCCATCATCATTCTTTAGCTCACTCCACCACCCCAGTTCAGACATGGCCATATGCAAATCAGGCTGACCCTGTGCCTCATGGGAACAGTCCAGCCCGAACTGCCAAGCCATGTCTTCACTGGACCGGAAACAAGCATCCTGGGACCGGTTTCGGGTTCAAAACCCTCATCAGCCAGGCTATCTTGAATCCAGTGGCAAAGTGAGCAAGGGACCCACGTCTGGGCATACCCTGCCAACTTAGGGCGAACAAAGCTGGTGGACGACTACCTGCAGCATGAAAGGGAGCCCAGCCAAGAGCCACATCTGAAGACCCACAGATGCCATGGAGACAATGATCATGCAGCTCCGAGACTCATGAGGGCCACAACATCCACCGCCACCCACCCCAGGCCCGCAACCACCCCCAAGATCCGTCCCGCCCCCCCCCCGGGAACACCACAGAGGCAGCGCACACAAAGACAGCGGACCCACCTGAAACGCACCTGCCGCCCAGACCCAACGCCATAGGAGGACATTGCCCACTACAGGCCCAAAAGGACAACCATCCCCCGCATCCTGACCCACATCCCCCACCTGCTGACGGTACCAACCCAGCGGACAACCAACATCCCTCCGCAGACAAAGCTGCCGGCTGCACAGCACATGTCGGCCTCTGGTACCATCCAACCCACAACTGCCAGAGTCGGAGGAGTCACACAGCCAGCCCCATCCAAGGTCATCACACCTGTCCTGGATGCCAACATCAGCCTGGTACCCCAGCACCTCCACGTCACCCACACTGCGCAGGAGCAGCTGGAGACCAAGCAAGGCCCCTACGCCATAGCTGGATTCCCTCACGTGTCAGGGCCAATCAACAGCACACATGTACCCCTCGTGCCCCCTGCCGACACGGCACACAACTACCACAACAGAAAGCACACGCATACCATGAATGTGCAGGCAATAGTGGCCCGCCCGGGACTCCTCAACAATGTTGTGGCCAACTCCCCAGGCAGAGTACATGTTTCTCACATCTCCCGACAGTCCATCATCACCCAGCACTCCCAGGATGGCACCCATGGAAATGCAGTGCCCGTTGGTATGTCCAAAATGAACACACCACACACCTCCAGCCCACAGTCATGCAACTCACGACACTGGCAATGGGCATGCAGCACAACTACATTCAACATGACACACAACATGCCAACCGACCAGACACAACAACACGACTCCATTGGGAATCTGGTCTTGCCATGCCCACAACCCAGCCACAGCATGGCACCACAGACACACAATAGCAGGATGTGAGGAGAGGCATGGAGCAGGCATGTGCAAGAGCGGCAAGTGACTAAGGAATGTGAACCTACCCAATGCCAGGTGTGGCGTGTAGGTGCCGGACAGACCACAGAGTGCAAACCACGGAAATGGGCATGTGGAGATCAACTGCTGGTGCATGGAGTGTAGTGGCCAGTGGACGCTACCATGTCCCCACAGGCTGTGGGGCAGAACGCAGAAATGTCGCACGTTATGTCCCCCCCTGCATGCGCGTGTGGAGTGGGTTGCACCTGTGTACGCCAGGCCTGCGTAGGGGTGTGAACAAAAAGCCAGTCGCACTGGGCGTGGTTCTCATTTGGAATGGACAACGCGTCTGCCAGGGCGGCACCTCTCAGCCCGCCACGAGTCCTGCGCCGAGCGCAGCGGGGCCTGCGTCCCTGTGCGCCTGCTGCACCCCGGGCCGCTGGTCCCCAGACCCGTCATGCCTTCCCCAGCGCACCAACGAGGCTCCGCTCACCTGCCTACACCGGCGTGTGTCAGAGGGCCCACCACGTGCCGGTGCAAGCTCCAAGCACCAGTCCCGCGACCTCTGCAGCCTCCACAGACCATCGCTGGCCCCCCCGACGCTGGCCCACATTACTCCTTCCTCATTGACATACTCCACCGGCATCCTCTTCGGCCCAGTAGGCCCCACATGTGGAACTGTGTCCTGAGTCCTGAATGGCAGTGACCCCATGTCCGTGGCAGCGGCCGCAGCACCAGGCTCCCTTCGATCAGTGAGGCACAATTCCGTATCACAGGCCTGCGACACGTGGTGCCACCAACCCTGTTCAACGCTAGCCGGTGACACGTGGTGCCACTAACCCTGTTCAGAGCAAGCCGGCGACACGTGGTGCCACTAACCCTGTTCAACGCAAGCCAGCGACACGTGGTGCCACTAACCTGTGCAACGCAAGCCGGCGACACGTGGTGCCACTAACCCTGTTCAACGCAAGCCGGCGACACGTGGTGCCACTAACCCTGTGCAACGCAAGCAAGCGACACGTGGTGCCACTAACCCTGTGCAACGCAAGCCGGCGACACGTGGATGAGGGCATAGGCCTACCCTGCGGACCAGTAGGTCCCACATGGAGAAGTGTGGCTCAATGGTTAGAGCGGCAGACCCTGATGCAGAGATCTGGCCCGGGACCAGGGTTCAATTCTCGCCTCGGCGGGTCTTGGGCTCAATTTCCTCGGACCTGATAATTCTCGCCTCGGTGCCTATTCTAATCATGGGTCCCACTCTGCAACTCTGGGCAATAGCTTGCTTAATCTCCACAACGGCCCCAACAGCGCTGGGATGCCTGGCTTCACCCTGGGGGTGCCCAGGAGTGGACATTTCACAGGGAAAAGCCAGGAAGGGTTCCACAGCGGTATGCGTACAGCGCCAGGACACCTCTTTGGGGGTATAAGTGCGCTTTACAAGTACAAATTTCAACATCCAGCACTTAGTTGCGAATCATGAATGGCAGAGTCCACACCAGTGAACGCATGGAGAGGAGTAAGAGGAAGATGCAGCTCAGTCCGGACGAAAGCCAGATCAGAGTCACGGAGGTGGTCGAACACTATCAACAACTGACCTGGTGCCATCAACCCTGTTCACTGCAAGTCCACGTCCCGTGGTGCCACTGAACCTGAACTACGCAGGCTGGTGGGGCCATCCAACCTAAGCCGGCGACACTCGGTGAATGGCCCGTGCTGACCGCTGCCTCAGGCCTACACTGCGGTCCAGTAGGTCACACATGTGGAACTGTGTCTTGGGTAAGATGTGGAGGAGTCCACACCATTGGACACGCCTCATCGCAGGTGGCATCCCCTAACAGCACTGGTGCCACTAACTCTGTGCGCAATGAGTCATGGGCACTATCTGGTTGGACCTTGGTGGCGTCTGAGTCCATGGCCTGGTGGTTTTCTGCATCTTCATCTGGCTGGACCGGACTTGGTGTTCAACATGTGTTTGTTCCATTCATCTTCACCATAGTGACTGTTTCAGCGTGGTTCTGCCCTCTGCATCATGCCCTGGGGGTACACCTTCCACTGTCCACCGTGACACTCCGCGACAAGCCCCTTTGTCATCTACGGAAACCTGCTCTGCACTCGTGACCCTGCCCCAGTGCCACGCAAGTCAGCGGCCCGTGGCGGTAGGCCCGTGCAGGACGCTGCGCATCCGGGGCCACTAACTCTGTGCAGCACAAGTCATGGGGCCTTTATGGTTGAATGGTTGTGTCCTTTACGATGTACACTGTTGTCGATTTCTGACTGCACCAGGCAGCCCTTGCCGGCTGGTGTGCACACACCCCACACACATCCAACACAGGTGTCACTCGATATGTGTGCCTGCTAATAAATGTGGCCGGGCGCATGTGCCCGTAGCCATTCACACCATCTGAGCAAGTGTGTCGGTGTGGTCATTGTGTCAGCATGATGGGCACGGGCCCTGCAACATCACAGTGTGCTGTCTTCAGCGGACGATACCATGTCATCTCAGCGTTGGCAGTGACCCTGGACATGTAGCTTCGCATGCCCCCCCCTGCCTGCACAAGCGGCGTGTGCTGGTCCGGCGTACGTCAGGTCAGTGCAGGGGTGTGCTGATTCGGCAGGGGGAGCAGGGTGTGGCTCGGACCTGGCCTTGGGCAGGATGTGCGGTAAGTGTGTCTCTGTGTTGGGGTGTTGTCGCCACCAGGGCCACAGTAGTCGATGTTGCAATGTAGCATGCACTAGGAGGGCGGGCCCGCACGGACGGGGAAATGTAGGAGTGCAAGACTGCTTGGGGTCTTGGCACATGCATGCCAGGTGTTATGTGTATGAGTCCTGCGGCTGCATGAGTAAGTTGCGTAGCCTCATTTGCAGCGCGATCACAGCCAGCCATGGACTGTACACTTGTGTCCGCCCTGTCCGGACCATTGGCCTACACTCACGTGGCCGCACACCTTCAAAGGCCAGCGTCACAGTGTTGTTGGCATGCCGCTGGACATGCGCAGACAGGCATGACAATGGTGTGCCGTAGGAGTGCACGTGATACAACCGCGCAGCGCACACAAGTGTGGGGGCTCGTGGGAGGGAGGAGCAGCAGTGAGGCAACGTAACACACAGTGAGGCCGCTCATGTGCCACGTGCTGGGCATATCATCCATGATTCCCAGGGTCGCAGACGTCCCACCACACCCACGACAGGCCTCTGTACATCTCCTGAATGCATGCAGATGGTGAAGTTACTGTAGGGATGAAGGGTCCTTTGTCTGTACTATCAGGGAGTGGCACATCTGCAGCTCCGAGCTGGGACTTGCATGTGGCCAGCACCCCCTGACATATACGATAGCATTTACTTGCGACTCCCACACTACGCACTGCCCGACGTGAGACCAACGTGTACACATCCCACACGCAGAAGTCCTTGGTCTTAGTTAGCGTGCATGAGATGGCCTTCACACGTACTCCCACCTCACCCCAGGCCTGCACCCATTGCACACAGACACTGCTCATTGCTCTGAGCTGTGCCATTTCATCCACAGGACTGGCGCAGGGCAAGCCAGTGCCGCTTCAAGCAGAGCCACTGACGCAATGGCAGACCATCCCGGACACTTGCTCGACTCCAGTCACATGGACCGGTACCGTGCACGTCTGCTGCATGTACTGGGGGCACTGCCGTTGGCAGTGCTGCGGATCAGTTACCGGCCGAGCTTCCGTCTTGCGAACGTCACCTGCGTTCAGCCGGTGTTGCATTGTCGCTCGTGCATATTCGAGTGGACCATGGATGTCTGCCTCTCCAACGTGACTGTAGCTGACCTGGATTTCGACGTGTGTGTGCGCCCCCTGTTGGCCCACGACCAGGAGTGTCACCGTGATGCCCGTTTATGGCATGCATGGATGTTTGGCATGCATGCTGGCAACTGGACCTAGGAGATTGCACGAGTCGTCGTGTGCAGTGAGCACATTGAGCCGCTACCCGATTGGGCTTTGGTGCACATTGGGGCCAGGGGTTGGAGTCAGCACATCTGTCCGGGTCAGCTGATGGATTATGTCGACGACATGTCAGATGTGGTGGACAACGATCTCTCATTGGAGATGTTGGCCTACGCTGCTGCACTCGCGTTCATGGACGAGTGACAAGGTGTCTGCAGCCACAACTGGATGTGACCCATTGCACGTGTCCCGACGCCTGGTTGCATGTTGGGAATCTGGTCACATGTCCCTAGACGACAGTGGACATGGCTGCATTGGCCTGGACTCCTGATCCATGCGCGGACAACCAACGCGGGTTGGCACTGACTTGTGTTGGTGATGGACTCCCCTGGGGTGGACATGGGCGCTTTCCTACATTCCTCATTCATACATGCTGCTGCATTGGTCTGCATATCGTGGCACTTCTCTTGGCCGTACTGACACGCACTTGTTGATAAAGTTTCCGCACTTTCACTTGTCTCCAACTGTGTTGTGCCTTGATTTGTATGCCAATGTGGGTGTCACGGACTCTCTGGCTCCCTGCCATACGTGCATTGCTCCCCCATCAGGGCTGTGGGTTTGTACTTGTGCATTATCATGTCCCTGTTTCGTGCTTTTGCCAGATGCGTATGGCCGTTTTCCGGTCACAAGCGGGTGCACTTGTGTCCTGTGTTCTGTTGTGAAAATGTTGGTGTTTGTACCACATTGTGTTGGATGATGGGGTGCTCTGCGTCCTATGTGTGTGTGCTGCATTGTGTGTGAGATGTCCCTTCAGCTCTGATTCGGCTCACCCTTCTCCCTTTCAGGCAGTGTGGTTTTCACTTCTGTGCTTGTTCAGTGGTGTGATATTGCCGGGTTGTGTGACTTGTGCTCTTGGTTGGTGTTGTTACTCTTGGGCATGGTTTGTCTGCAGTTGTGCTGTGCTTAATTGTGCATGTGTGCCATTGTGCCCATCTCCCCGTCCCCCAGTCCCTGGTCGTTCCTCTCCCTGTTGCTGTTGTGTCTGTTGTTTTGGGGAGTTTCTGGTCCCCGGCTCCTGCCACCATCTCCAGACTGATGTGGTGGGCACCATTTCCTCCATGTCATCCAGCTCCTGGTGTGGCGCTGGACTCCCACCTCCGGTGTGCATTGCTGCCTTCTTGTTTTTGGCGTGTTTCTGCTTGTTTGTGCGTTTCGAATCATTCCGGCTGTTTTGGTTTTCTTCCATTGTCCTCCTCCTCTCTCCGGCTGCATTCATCTTGTCCACGATGGCCTGCCATGTACAATGTTTTGTTGCCAATGGGGCTTGTGGGGTTGTATACTGGCTCCGGTTGCCTCCATTGTGCTTGGCAGTTGTTTTCTGTTTGGTTTGTCTTTCTTTTTCAGGCTTTTGTTGTGCTTATTCCCGCCTGCCGTGTGTGTGTCACGGCCTGGTGGTGCTTATCGCTGCTTTCCTCATCGCGAATGGGCTCATCGCACGTTTTGGTGTGATGTGGTTTGTGTTTTTATCTCCGTCGAGGTGGTTGTATCGCGGACATTGGCCGCATTTTCGGCGGACTATTGCATGGTACCGCTGTGTTGTGAATTCCACGTTAACACGGGGTTATTTTCCCGCGATAGGCTGCGATGTGTAAAGTTGCGTTAACATTTTCTGGAGATGTTTAGCACACGTTCTTGTGAATATACCCCCAAGACCACAAAATAGCTTTTGCGATAATTAAAACCACTTTTCAGGTCAGAAAAACATTTCTGACTCCCAAAAAGGACTGAATGACTCATTCCAAAGCATGATTAGGAGTGGGCGTGAAAGAAGTGTTCCCTCCTAAATGCGATTCACAATAACATTTATCAATGGTTGGTGACAACAGTTCCAGATGCAAATCATTGATTAGATACCGACATCACAGTAGGGACCGTGTCTGTGGGACATTTTCCCTAGGGTTGGGCATAACTCAGATAATTTGTTGTAGCGTAATTACCCATAATTACCTGAGATTATGCGGAATTACATGTAGAGTATAACCTTGCATTTATCAATCAAACAATCTATCAGGAATTATAAAGCGTGGCTTGTCACCGGCAAGGGTATCCAGGTGCTAGCTGTAGGTCTTAGTCAAAGAGCCAGGTTTTGAGCCCCTTCCTGAAGTGTATCAGCGAGGGCTAGGTGTGGAGGTGGAGGGGGAGGGTGTTCCCAGCTTTGGCGTGAGATGGGTGAAGGAGCATCCTCCGGCACTGTAGCGGCGTATGTGTGGGATCTGTGCGAGGGCAAGGTATGTGGAGCTGAGGTTCCTGGGGGTTCAGTGGAAGTGCAGACGGTGGTTCATGTAGGCGGGTCCTTGGTCATGGAGGGCTTTGTGGGCATGTGTCAGGAGCTTGAACTGGCATCTCTTCTGTACTGGGAGCCAGTGGAGGTCCTTCAGGTGCTGGGGGATGTGGGTTCTCTTGGGCAGGTTGAGAATTAGTCTGGCGGCTGCGTTCTGGATCGTCTGGAGTCTGTGCCTGCATAGAGTGCGTTGCCATAGTCCGGAAGCCGCAGATGCTGTGCTTGACTTGCGATATGAAGGGAGGAAGTTGGATTGTCTGGGTGCATCCCATGAGAAAGGATGCCATCCATTTGAGTGCGTCGTCTGTTATACCAATCTGGAGAAGGTCATCGATAAGGGTGTGGTGGAAGACCATGTCGAAGGCTGCAGAGAGGTCAAGCAGGATCAGGGCGACTGATTCTCCTCTGTCGAGTAGGGTGTGGATGTTGTACGTTGCAGTGATCAGGGCTTTCTCAGTGCTGTAGTTGGTCTCGAATCCTGATTGGAAAGGGTCTAGTAGGTTGTTTCTCTCCATTTAGTGCTATTGTTTTAGCGTAAAATGCTCCTTTGCATCCAAAATGAACCCAAGGATGCATTGTGCTCTAAGAAAATAACTCTAAATCCCAAAGAACAGGAACAGTAACAGCCTACATCCGCTCTGGTTCTGTTCCTGTGTTCTTGGGTAGGCGTTTTCCCCCAGATTCTGAGAGTGGGCGTAATTGCGTAATTTTCAGTAATTTTATACCCAAACAGTAAAGTGAAATTACCAAAATTGCTCAGATTGCTCCAGTGTAATACAAATTTCACCCAGGCCAAATTTGCCCCTATTGTTGGTCATCTGTCGGGCCAACAGATGTTAACCCAGGGCTCCACTGTATGCTCCATTCTGATGGCAACCTGTTTTTTAAAGAAGCTATGGTCCTTTCAACGGGCATGGATTATTATGGATAGGGGCTATGCCTTTTCTCCTCTCATCGATGTACTTGCTGCACTTCCTGTACTCATGGAGAGCTACTTCCTGTCTCAGCCATAAAAGGCAGTACAAGGAATGGAGGACAGAGAGTAAGAAGATTTAAACCGTTAAAAAACACGAAAAATGAACACGGTTCTCTATTGTGAATTCCAGAATATGTACGAACATTAATTAGCAAAAATGTTATTTGAAATATTGTAGTTTCTCAATTCTCAGAAACGTTAGTTTCAGGCTAAATAAACCCAATACAAAATCAGCTGAACCGCCCACCCAACTTTGGCAGGGACCCAGACCCGAGTAGGCAGGAAATAATAATGCGATAGATTTGAGCTATAAAGATTTTGTTTTATGTTTTCCAATTTGCAGTAACAGCGCAACACAATTTGATACGTTTACTATCGGTACTTGGAATGATGATTATTATCGTGCCATTCCTACTGCCTTTCAATCTTGAGTGTCTCAACAATTACATAATAAAACTCACTCTGCACAGCTGGCCCTGAAACAGACTGCTGCGCAAAACAGTAAGAGAACACAACACAAAGGACCACAATCACAAAAGGTAGTCAGAAATTGTATTCTTCTAGGCTAACACCTACCCGCTGAGTAAATTTCCTAGTATCATGGTATTGAAAAAGGATCCCACAACGCCTCGTGTAAATTTGAAATAGTCACAGTTTCCAAAGAGTAGGGCTGTACTTCCTTGTGAATTTCATATTCCTCCAATGTGTAACCATTTACTGTATTTTAATTGAAAGACTCTGACAAAGGAGTTGAGGGCTAAATGATGGAGTGAATTCACACCGGAAATTAATAATACTGTGGGTGTCAGTAATTTCAGAATGCAAAATGTCCTGCCCTTCACTGAAGCGAATCTTCAAACGTATCAAGGGTGGCAGAATACATGCCACAGTTTATAAACATATACAACTCACACGTTTGTAGGTGTTTACTATTTATGCAGGCAATACTCACAATCTGTCCCTGTGGGCAGTAGCGGCTGCTACTGGACGGGAATGGTGGCGCGGGGGAGGTTTCACTAACAAAAAAAACCCCCACTTACCTTAGAACACCCGGACGGATGGCCGGCTACCGCCTCCCCTGTGTCTTCTTCCTTCTTCCGTTAAGCAGTCTGGCATGCAGCAGGAAGCTCCCGGCACACAGGCTCCCCTGAGCCAATCACAACGCTGCAATGCAGCGTTGTGATTGATCTGAGCACCGTGGATCGGTGCTCAGACTGGAACAGGGAGCGTGTGCATGTTCCTCACCAGGCTGTGTAATGCAGGCTGGTGGGGAACATGGAAAGTGAGGGCCGGCCAAACAGTTCATGCGCACTTTGGGAGTCAAAACCACTCCTCCCTTGCTCTGGCCAGCCCCACACATGCCACTGACTGCATGCAATCAGGAAAATAAAATGACAATAAGGATACGTTATTGTTGTTTCATTTTTCCTTTTTGCCAGTGGGCCAATGCTCCTCTGCCTTAGCGGAGGAGCCGCCACTGATGAGGATATGGAGTCCTTGTCTCAATGAAAGTTGCATTAAATGGAAGTAGAGACAAAGGCT
>CAWUFW010021292.1:0-125360 GCA_963921515.1 Calotriton arnoldi | reverse complement strand
TATGGTCTGTGCTGTGAGTCCTCTTTCCCACCCAGCCAGATATCCCACCATGGAACGTGCTTCCATTGCAGGGAGTGCAAGTTGTCTTTCAGGATGTCAGTCAGTGGTGTCCTGCTGTTGGTTGGTGCACAGTTGCCAGCAGGGCCTTGTGCTCCCCACAGCAGTAGCCAGTGTCAGCCATCTTGTCAGTTGTTTTCCACTCCCTGTGATGTGCGCATGGTTCAGGGTGGTGTTGATGGGACAGTTGTGGGGGTGACCAATATCTGTGACTACCACTCCCATCATGCTATTGCCTCCACCCCACTTCCCAGCATGCCCATACTTACTTGCTTTTGGGTGGACTTCACTGTGTGTGAGTGTGAGTGCAATGGCAAGATGGCTGGCAGTGGTGTCCTGCTGTTAGTTGGTGGACAGTTCCCAGCATGGCCTTGTGCTCCCCACAACAGTGCACCAGTGTCAGGCATCTTTGATGGGGCTTTCCACTCTCTGTGGGGTGTGCATGCTTGAGTGTGAGCTTGCTGGGCCATGTGGGTGGGGGATGTTGAGCTGTGACTACCACTCCCATCATTCTATTGCCTCCACCCCACTTCCCAGCATGCCCATACTTACTTGCTTTTGGGTGGACTTCACTGTGTGTGAGTGTGAGAGCAATAGCAAGATGGCTGACAGTGGTGTCCTGCTGTTGGTTGGTGGCCAGTTCCCAGCATGGCCTTGTGCTCCCCACAACAGAGCACCAGTGTCAGACATCTTTGATGGGCTTTCCACTCTCTGTGGTGTGTGCATGCTTGGGTGCGAGCTTGCTGGGCCATGTGGGTGAGGGATGTTGAGCTGTGACTACCACGCCCATCATGCTATTGCCTCCACCCCCCTTCCCAGCATGCCCATGCTTCCTTCCCTTTGACTCTGCTTCCCTGTGGGGTTGTGTGCCTGTGCTGACAAGATGGCTGACAGTGTTATCCTGGGGTTAGTTCTGCTACAGGTCCCATGTGTGTCCCTGTGCTTCACACAGAATGACCCAGGGTTGTGGTTCTTTGTGGGATATTTGATTGGAGTGTGAGGCAATGCATTCTCCCAGGTGAGTTGTGTGGAGTTTGTGTTAGGGGGTGTGTGGGTGGAGCTGCTGGTGACTATGGTCTGTGCTGTGAGTCCTACTTCCCACCCAGCCAGATATCCCACCATGTAACGTGCTTCCATTGCAGGGAGTGCAAGTTGTCTTTCAGGATGTCAGTCAGTGGTGTCCTGCTGTTGGTTGGTGCACAGTTGCCAGCAGGGCCTTGTGCTCCCACAGCAGTAGCCAGTGTCAGCCATCTTGTCAGTTGTTTTCCACTCCCTGTGATGTGAGCATGGTTCATGGTGGTGTTGATGTGCACATTGTGAGGGTGGGCAATATCTGTGACTACGACTCCCATGATGCTATTGGCTACACTGACTTGCCCAGCATACACAGTATTCCTTTCTTTCAGTGGGCTTCACTGTGTGGTGGTGTTGTAGTGGTGGCTACATGTCTGGATGTGTTTGTTAGTTGTATTTGTGCCACTGCCTAGCTGTAGTTGTAGTTGTGTTTGTACATTTGATGAGACAGTTACATGTCACTATGAGATGGCATGTGTTGTGTTTATCTGACTGACATACACATTTTGGGATGATTCTGTTCTGGTTGCTGTGTATTTGCTAAGGGTGCATGGTTTGACTCTCCCCTTGACAGTGATGTGTGTGTATTGTCGCACAATATTGTGTACATTTGTTGTGTACTCACCAGGCTCTGGGATGTTTTCTAGTCCATATACGCTCACTGGTGGTAGGATGGCCCGCACCTTCTCCTCCCAGGGCCTGAGGTATACTGGCTTGGCAGGAGGGCCACTGCCGGTGTGTTGGCTCACGAGGTAGTCCTTCTTCAACAGCTCCCTGACCCTCCTGCGCACGTCATACCACCTGTTCTGGATGTCTATCTTTGTGCGCAAACATGGTGATTGTGCGTTCACCCTGTCGACGATCCTCTCCCACATCTTGGTTTTCTGCGCCATGGGTGTCTGTTGGACCAGTGTACCAAACAGCTGTGGCTCTACCCTGAGGATCTCATCTACCAGGACTTCCAATTCACTATCTAGGAACTTATGATTCTTCTTTGGGGGCATGGTGATGGGTGGTGATGGTGAGTGATGTGTGTGTTGGTGTGCAGGTGAAGGTGTGTGAGTGTGTGTTTTGCTGGGTGTATGTGAGGTTGCTATTTGTTGAGATGCTGATGGTGTGTGGCTTGTGTGATGGATGAGCTGTGGGTGTATGGTTGCTGTCTGTTGAGTGCTGGCAGGTAATTTGAATTTGCAAAGGATCATGGTAGGGATTTGTGTCCTTTATATGGGTGGAGTTGTGGGTGTGTCTTTGTTCCCTGCCCCCCCCCCCCAGTATTTATTGGCTTTGTAATTGCTTGTTTGACCTTTTTTTGTGTATTTTCCCTTTGTACTTTTCGTGCATGTAGGAGACATTCTTGTGACCGAGTCTGACCCTGCAGTTGTCTCGTACGAGCTTCTCCGATTCGTTCACGCTGTGTTTGTGCTGTTTTCTATGCTGCGTACGCGTCGGTCGCGGTGTTTTGGGTTGCTTCGGCTCGCAGTTTTGTATGCGTGTCGGTCGTACGGCTTGACCTCCGTGCGACTCGGTCGTGTTTTCCACGCGTTGCATCGTACTTGGCGGGTAGGAGTTCGCGGGTACGTTTTGTTCGGGATTGTTCCGGGTGCGTGTCGGTCGGTTAGATTCGCGTGTTTTCCGGCCGGATTGGTGTTTTCCGCGCGGCTCGGTCGTTCGGCTTGTGTTCCGTACGAGTCGGTCGGGTTTTGCATGCTTCTCATCGTACTTTGCGGGTCGGGCTGCACCGGTACGTGTCGGTCGGAATTAATTCCGGCTCCGAGTCGGTCGGTACGTTTTCCGGCCGGAATCGGAATCGACCCCATAGTCTTGGCCAGAGTCACCCTTCATTGACTACATAATTCATCTGTAGCATTAAATGCTCACACGGAAACCAGACAAGAACTAGTCATAATGGTGAGGCCGATATTTCCACACTGAGTAGATTTAAGACGGTGAATGGTGAATGGTTTGAGTTATCAAAGTTAGTGGATATTGTTCGACCTGCTAAACGGAGTTCATAATATGAAGGCAATGCCGATTACTCTCCTACAGAAGAGCAGGTGAGTTCGTGTATCCAGAGATTTCCAATGTTTACACATAAACAATACTCTTGACACAGGTACACGTATCTATCTGAAACACACCCTATCTCTTTGATGCATCCGTTCTGTTTGTTTTACCACACCTTTCCTCCTAGGGAATTGCAAATATCTACTTGCTGGTTTACAGACATAGCTTGTTTGTAGTAATTTCATGGACTAGCAGCAGAGCTGCCACTTGCCAGATAACTGAATTGCAGGTGCTTACAATAGGGCCCCTCTTGATGCACCTCATTCTCTTACTTTCATGAGAATGTAGAAGCAGACAGTGGTATTGCAAATTTTGGGCATATGCAAACAATTTCATACCAACATTTTCCATCATGGTTATAAAGTGTGATAGATACATGGATGGATCAAGTACAATTGCCCCACCTGGGCCTTAATTAGATACAATTTGACAGCATCTAGGTGTAAGTGCAGCGAGTGGCCTAGCGGGATCTGTATGTGGTGCATACCACAATGAAGAGTGGAAAAGAATGGACCAACGCAATTCAGTGGTTGTCAGCTTCATACCGCCCTGTGGGCAGCCTTAAATATTAGATATTAATCCTTCATGGTGGTACAAAGCATTCTAGGTGAGGAGCCTCTTTCCTTCGTGTCCGTGTTTTCTATCTGGATATGATACTGAGTGGCAGCGAAATGCAGTCCTACATGGTGACCGTGTTTCATTTCTTCATTAGGAAATCTTTTGAAGAATATAGACTTTTGACTTTTCATTGAAAAACGAGTGAACAAGACCTCAATTTTCCTTTCCTTTCCTCCAGCTTCAGTTCAGAAAGGAAAACTGAGGTCTCGAATGAAAGAGGCTCCTCCTCTTACATCCTAATTGAACATCTAAGAAATCATCCAGCCCTGGTCCTGAGAAGAACCAATAATATATATATATATATATGGTTCGAAATGCGTAGACTATTAATTTTGGGTTTTCATGTTCAAACTACACTAATATGGAGGACGACTAAGGACTTTCTATGAAAAGCAATTATTTTTCTTTTCATTTTCCATATTTGATGATTTTGGAACCCATTATTGACACCAAGAGCTTTAAAAGGGGTCGCTCTGGTTTATAACTTTGGACTGGTTCAACACTGATTGGTGCTATTTTTGATTTGTGTCATCTTGTTTATTAATGTGCGATTTATTTTGGGATATTGTAAAAAGTTTGTATAGGTTTGCGATTCTTTTAGTTATCACTCTCTATTCTTAAATATTGAGCAATGTTATGTTAGGATGATAAAATGTTATAATTGATTTACAGGTCATGTTTATTAAATAGAATGATCTTGTGTGAAAAGTAGAAAAACAGAAAGAAACACAACCACCAACTGTTTTGGATTTTGATTGTATATTGAGGCCCATGGTGGTTGCAGGTAAGGGCCCAACCCCTATTGTTGTTTTTCAACTTTCTAAAAGAGGCATTTTCAGAATTTGAACTTAAAATTCGACTTCCCATAAATTAGGATTTCTCATTAGATTTCCAGAGACACCATACATGAACTGGGTACCCGTTTCCATTTGGAACTTACACCTATAAAATGAAATAATGTAACTCCAATGTTATCTTAAGGCAGAAGTAGGCTTGACTATTGAAAAATGTATTTAAGAGTTTTTCACTACCAGGACATGTAAAACTTAAAAATGCATGTCCTAATTTTTAAATACATGGCACCCTACTCTTTGGGCAGTCTAGAGCCTACCCTAGGGTTGACTCATATGTATTAAAAAGGAAGGTTTGGACCTCACAAAGCGTTTACTTTGCCAATTCAAAATGGCAGTTTAAAACTGCACACACAGAGGCTGCAATGGTAGGCCTGAGACATGTTTAAAGTGCTACTTGAGTGGGTGGCGCGATTAGTGCTGCAGGCCGCTCTAGTAGCATTTAAATTACAGGCCCTGGGCAGAGGTAGCTCCACTTTCCAGGGATTTACAAGTAAATTAAATATGCCAATAGGGTATAAGTGTAGAGAATGGAGGCCGCACAACGTAGGGAAGAAGCAGGTTCTTTATTAGAGAGAGAGAGTACACAGTCCGCACCGTGCGGTGTACGCCAGCATTATGGCGCTCAACGAGCGTACCCTTCCCATGATTCCCCACGCGGGGTGACGTCAGAAGAAGACTAGTATGCGACACCACACATCTTCCCCTTTTACAATATTAAAAAAACAAAAGGAAGGGAAAGGACATTCCCAATACACTTTTAAACTATTGTATAAATACATGTTCGCATATGAATAAATACAATGAATGTTGAATAAATATAAATTGCATTGAGGTCAATACATATTAATAAATATTAAAATACAAAGTGCATTAACAGTAAATAAATATTTCCATAAATATGTGATGTCAGTGGAAGGCTAACATGTGACTAATACTAAAGAGAGTCTTAACGTGTGTGTGTGTGTGTGTGTGTGTAGGGCCTGGAATGATAACTAGAGCTCACGATGGTTGCATCACAAAATCATCATATTTCTTTGGTAAAGTGACAGGCCTGACGGTACGAGTGGATTTTTGGTCAACAGGGGCAGTGTGCACCTCCTCTTCAGAAGAGGTATCTCCATGCTGTGCTCCCATTACTTCACAGGGTAATTTGTTCGGAGTGTCCCGAGTGGTGTTAAAGTCATCTGTTTCACCTAACTCTAGAGTATCACTTTGCACTTCTTCCATTCCTCGTTCCATGTCGTTGCCAACTACTTCATTTTCCAACTCAAATCATAACCATCCATCCGCGGTATCTGTCAGCCCATCGTCCTTCCTCCACCACAAGACTTTGTTTCATTTTGCCATCCTAGCAATTGACCAAACTTTGTTGTTGCTTAGCAATGCGGAACGATTGTAAAGTTCCTTAACTTGTAGTGGGCCGCTGAACTTGCTGTCGCCCTTCCTGCACATCATGCCCAATTTAACTCTGACCCAAACGCCAACTTTCAAGCAACTCTCCTTCACTCCATGTTTCTTGTCAAAATACTCTTTGTATATTTTCTGAGCTTTGGCGAGGTTATTCCTAACAACAGAAGGTGACCATTTGCTCTGTAGTTTAAGGTTCATCCATACAGCGTTGTCCCTAGTGTAGGGTTCTCTGCCGCGCAGAATTTTGAACGGACTGTATCCCGTGAGAGTGGGTGTTATACGATACACCCATACCGTTTTGTCTAATTCCGACTCCCAATTCTTCCCAACGTTTATGGCAGCTTGGACCGAGCCCATGATGACTCGATTGAATCGTTCAGCTGAACCGTTTGCCGCAGGGTGGTACACAGGCGTATGCCTGACTTTGATTCCGTTCCTGTTGAGGAACTTTGCCCATTTCTCAGAGGTGAATTGAGGACCATTATCACAATTAATGATTCTCGGAATGCCTTCTCTCAAGAATGTGCTGGTAAGAAAGGATATGATTGAGGAAGAGTCCGCCTTTTCACAAACTCTCAACTCCGGCCACTTGGAATATATGTCAATTAAGACTACAATGTACTTTGTCACACCTCAAGAGTCCAAATTGGGTCCCAGGATGTCGACTGAGAGTTCCTCCCATGGGTTTTCAGGGTGTGCGTATTCTCCCAAGGGCGGTCTCAACATGGTCAATGACTTGTCAGCACTGGTGCAATGTCTGCACGCCCTTACGTTTTTCTCTATGTCGCTGTCGATGCCAGGCCACCAATACGATGACTTTACTCTTCTCTTAGATTTTACGATACCGAGATGTCCTTCATGCATTATGTTAAGAATGCGGGCTCTTAGACTGCTTGGAGGGATGACTTTGTCTTCTCTGAGAAGAAACACAGTATCATCACTGATCGATAATTCATCCCGAAGTTCCCAAAACTTCCTTTGGTCATTACTTAGTTTCTTTTTTTCTGGCCACCCTTTTGTCACAAACTGTCTTAGCTGGGTAAGAACAGCATCCTTGAGATATGCTGACTGCCAGTCCTGAGCGCTGATGACATCCTCTTTTTCATCCATGAATGCCACACTGTATTCATCCCATTCATTGTGTAGCTGCTCAACCCCAGGCACAGGAGAACGGCTAAGATAGTCTGCTACCTTGTTCTTGTTGCCTGGGAGATACTCCACGTCGTAAATGTAATCTAGAAGTCTGAGAGTCATTTTGGCAATACGGGGGGTGGCTTTTACATGACCTCCAGACGTGAGAACTTTAACCAGGGGTTTATGGTCCGTTCTGAGGGTGAATCTTGACCCCCATAAGTACTGTCTGAATTTTTCCATGGCCCAGACGGAAGCCAACATCTCTTTCTCGATTACAGAGAATTTTTCCTCATTGGGGGCGAGGGACCTTGAAGCAAATGCTATGGTAGCTTCTGTTCCATCCATAGACCATTGTGAAAGGACTGCTCCTAGTCCTTTCTCACTAGCATCCGTTGTCAATACGCTCGGCGCAGTCAGCGTAGAGGAATGCCCTGTAGAGGAATGGCCTGACAGATATCGAATTTTATGCTTTCAAATTCTTTTTCGCTTTCAGAATTCCAAGTAAAGGTGTTCTTCTGTTTCAAAAGTTGGCGCAAGTTGTATGTTTTGGTGGCAAAGTTCCTTACGAATTTACTATAGAATTCAGCCAACCCAAGGAAGGATCTGACGTCATCCTTTGATTTTGGTGCAGGAGCTGATTCAATGGCAGAGATGATGTCCTTCTTGGGAGTGATGCCCCTGTCGTTTATTTCGTGACCTAAGTATGTCACAGAACGGAGGGCAAATCTGCATTTGTTCAGTTCTGCGGTAAGACAATTCTCAGACAACTTCTTTAACACTTCCTTCAACTTGATGTCATGATCCTCCTTAGTCTTGCCCATGATGAGTATGTCGTCTTGAAAGTATAAGACACCTCTGGTGTCCTTAAATAGTCTGTGCATCATTTTCTGAAAAACGGCGGCAGCTAATGCCAAGCCAAAAGGTAAGCGCAAGAATCTGTAGCAACCGAAAGGAGTGATGAATGACGTCAACTTCGTGCATGACGGATGTAGGGATATTTGGTGATAGGCTGCAGTGAGGTCGATCGTAGAGAACCATTTGATCCCTTTAGTCTGCGTCAGCAAATCATTTTATCTTAGGTAGGGAAACTTATCTACGATAATATTCTTATTAAGTTCCCTGAGATCAATGCACAAAAGCACTTTGCCGTTCTGTCTGCGTGCCGCTGCCAGAGGTGCCAGCCATTCAGCTCTTTCAATCGGTTCAATAATTCCACTCAACTCAAGATGGTTAAGTTCACGTTGCACTGCTTCCCTGGAATTGAAAGGTATGTTGCGAACTTTGTGGCTCACGGGTATGGCCCCTTCTTTTAAGACAATCTTATGGGAGAACTTTGACAACTTCCCTATGGTTCCACTGAAAACACTAGGAAATTCTTTTTTACCTCTTCTGCTAAGGACTCAGCGGGGTCATTTGTAATGAGCACCTGATCCTTACTATTGGGGTTAAGTGTGATGCCTAGTGGCCCTTGGTCTGCCCAACCCAGGACAGAAGGTCCTTTTTCTGCTACATACAACTTCCCTGTTGTCATTCTACCTTTAAATTCAAATTTAAGGTGTCTAAAACCTAACATAGGAATTCTCTCCCCAGTAAAGGTAACTGGATGAACATCTGTGGGATTTAGCTGGTCACCTAGGACTTTTGCAAACTTATCTTCCCATACATCTCTCTGTACAATAGTATAGGGTGAGCCAGAATCGGCCACAATGGTTATATCAACACCACCGATATTAATAAGACAACATGGTTTTTCCTTTACAAAATTGTCAATACCCAATACATTTTCATCAACACATAACACGCAATCGTCACTCCCAGATTCCTCCTGTACGTCCTCATCTGTCTCATACAGTACACATTTCACTGTTGCATTGCCGGACCTCCTCCTGCATACTTTGGCGAAGTGTCCCACAATGCCACACTTAGTGCATCTGAAACATATTGCAGGGCAACTTCTGTCATTAGCTAAGTGTGCCTGACAGCCGCACCTATAGCAGCAGGGACGTTTATCCTTTGGAGCCTTGCTTTGTGTTGGACTGCGTTTTGTCCTATCCTTACTCTCTTTAGGTATATTAGTAAAGTTCTTGCCCCCGGAACTTTCTTATCAGACACTTTGCAAACAGTAACGCTGTTCTCACTCTCTTTCTTTGCAGCCAAAGCGCACCTCTTTGACATTTCAGCTTTCTTTACAATTGCAATGAATTCATTGAGGGGTGCCTCCCCACATACCCACAACTTTTCTTGTACACTAGTGGCAACAGTATGCATTATAATTTGGTCACGAATAAAATCATCATGGAGAAAACCAAATTTGCAATTGATTGCAAGTTTTTTAGGGCAGCCACATAGTCTTCCACGGTTTCTGTTTTGTTCTGTTTACGCTGAAAAAAATTGTACCTGTCAATGGCTGTACAAACGACAGGTTGATAATGCGTTTCCAGGTCTTCTAATGCATACGTAAAGACATCCTCATCCCTTGCATCCCTGACTTTCTTTACCATTTCATTGTATACCCTTAAGCCTTCCGGACCAAGACTGTGTAACAGAATTTTCTTTTTCCTTTTACTCAAGAATTCTTCACTACCTTCTTCTTCTATGGCAGATAAGTAATTCAAAAAATAGCATTTCCAATCTGCCCACTTCATTGCAGGTTCCCCTGGCTTTGGAAGAAAGGGAACAGGAAGTGTTAAAGAGAATGGCTGTGCACACATGATGACAAAGTTCCAGAGAACACTGAAGTTCTAAAGAAGAGTATGTACAAGGTTGTAGACGTGTGAGTATCAGTGGTGACACGCTGGTAAAAAGGCAGCAATGCACTTGTAAATGGGGGTACACAAATTCAAAACACAAAGTTGTGCCCGTGAGGTGTGCGTATCACCAAGCAGAGCTTCAAGGGATGCGCACTTGTAGACTTCCTTCCAGCACAAAAGGATTATGGTGTGCGTATCACCGAGCGAGGCTCATGAGGGAATGCACACCAAAACACATCAATATTACAATTAAGGTGTGCGTATCACCGAGCCAAAAGCTTCAAGGAGATGCGCACTAGTAACTTCCTCTCAGTATGAAAATAAATTATGGTGTGCGTATCACCGAGCAGCTTCAAGGGATGCGCACTAGAGGACTTCCTTCCCGCACAAAAGGATTATGGTGTGCGTATCACCGAGCGAGGCTCATGAGGGAATGCGCACCAAAACACATCAATATTACAATTAAGGTGTGCGTATCACTGAGCCAAAAGCTTCAAGGAGATGCGCACTAGTAACTTCCTCTCAGTATGAAATTAAATTATGGTGTGCGTATCACCGAGTGAGGCTCATGAGGAGATGCGCTCCAAAATTGTGCAATAAAATGCATTGACACAGCCAAAGTACAACAATCTACGCTGTAGTAGTACAAAGGTGTAGAGAATGCCTCAGGGATTGAAGTACACGAAAACAGCTTAAAATGGCCGCCGAGTAAGGGTTCCTCTAAAATGGCCGCCAACGTGAAAACGTGACAGAACTGAGGAGAATAAGAGGCAGTGGCGGGAAAATCAAGCAGGTGCGTACCAATTTGTAAGTCAAGCACGCCACTAGTAAGGATAGCTCTCTCTCACTCTCCAACGTCAGAACGGTAATAAGGCAGAATAAACAGTTCAGCAGAATATTCCAAGTATCAACCGGCAATCAAATAAAGGTGGCTGTACATCACCGCATAAGAAGATGCCGGGAGATAACCTCACGAACTGCGGAAGCAACGCCAAAGGTCCGAAAGGATTGTCGCCAAATTGTAGAGAATGGAGGCCGCACAACGTAGGGAAGAAGCAGGTTCTTTATTAGAGAGAGAGAGTACACAGTCCGCACCGTGCGGTGTACGCCAGCATTCTGGCGCTCAACGAGCGTACCCTTCCCATGATTCCCCACGCTGGGTGACGTCAGAGGAAGACTAGTATGCAACACCACAATAAGCTATTCTAACATGTTTTAAAGAAGGAGTACAAGCACTTTAACACAGGTTAGCAGTGGTAAAGTGCACAGAGTCCTAAGGCCAGCAAAAACGAAGTCAGCAAAAATAGGCGGTCTGAATGCAAAAAGTGAGGGGTAAAACCACACTAAAGATGCCAGGTCTTACATGCGAGAAAGACATAATGTAGTTTTTCATTTTGTATCTTGACACAGACATTGTTTGCATATATATCAATAGATATATATCCTCCTATCGTCAAACACAAAAGTGTTGCACTAAAAAATAAAATGAAAGTTGATGAGATTTACATGTTAACTAGATGAT
Source organism: Calotriton arnoldi (assembly GCA_963921515.1). NCBI lineage: Eukaryota > Metazoa > Chordata > Amphibia > Caudata > Salamandridae > Calotriton > Calotriton arnoldi. The sequence goes on along the minus strand of CAWUFW010021292.1, from coordinate 113,877 downwards.
TAAAAGTGACAGTGTGGGGTAATTAAAACCATACACAATGCGTGGATGTGTTAACATTTTAAAAGAGTATTAACCTCAAAATGCAAATTAGAAATAGAATAAAGCCAATGGGGTCTTCTTAACACGCACCAATTGTGCGCGCTGCAGAAATGCTCTTGAAAGATGCGCCCTACTTCCTCTCCGGCTTCGAGGCTTCAATCTCAATGCCTCATTAGCGCATTTCACAAGTCGCACAGAATAAGGATGCCACAAATAGGGCGACCAATGGGTGGATACTTCCACAATAGGACTGCAGAGACAGGGAGATCAAAGGAAACTTCCGAATCTACCTCATCATCTGTAAGTATCTAACACGTGTCTGTATTTATTTTCAGCCTTAGCCTTGGTAGAATTGTGCTGGTTGTGAACGGCGACTGCTGGGTGGTTGACGTGTCGGTAGCTCAGCAGAGTGCTTGCTCCAAAGCCTTCGGTGTTCATCTATTAAAAATCACAAGGTAACAAGTGATCCGTGTTGGCAGCCAAGCCTTAATGATTAACCTGCGGTGCACCGGCTTTGGGCTAAGGTGTCAGGCCTCTTGCCTGGGCATGAGTACATTTGTTGGAAGCCGTCTTTTAAGTACAATAATTAAAAATAAAATACATTCATTTCTGCAAACCAACATAAAATAATGGTATACAGAAAAAGATAGGATTTGAATTGAACTGATAAATTATTTATGAATCGGGAGAATTATTCCAGAATAGTTAAGCCCAGAGGCATGTGTCGCCAGGGCAGGCTTGCCAGCACAGAGGTTTGTGTTGTCTCTACGTTTCAGCCTAATCATACCGCACCGAGTGGATCTCAGTTCTCAGTATGGTCTACCGAACACTTTGTAAACATTTAAGTCGAGAAACACCATACATAGGCAAAAAAGCTTTTGCACTTTACTATAGCTACAAAAAATATGAAAACGGGACAGGAGTTCTTATGACTGTATGTACTGCTGAAGGTACCCCGAGGTTTTGCTGAGACAACAACCTCTGCTGTCTACCTCTCACTCAAAATATCCGCTTCTCCCCCCACAATGTTCACTTGAGTCACAACTGTCAACAGTGCTGATAAAAATATTCAGACACTGCACAGCTGCTGAAATCTTCCTCAGGCCTTTTCCCACCCTCTCGTTCTCAGATAAACATCCATATGTCCTGTTTTCCAAACATGTGGCCAGTATTATGTTCCATTGTCAGATACCTCCCCTCTTTCTCTTCCTACCTTCCAAGCCTAAACAAGCCCACACAGGCTCGCTGCAGCTGTTGCTATTTTGTTTTATATTTTGTTTTTTTCAGTCTTCAAACGCAAATGCCTAAAGTAATTAAAATTAGCATTAACTGAACAACATAATTTTTTCTTGAGGTTACTGAAATCCCACGCGTGTAGGGACTAATATAGAGCAGAGCCTTACCAGCAGAACATTTCAATTGCCTGGCCGGTGATGGAGCAAGGACTCATAATGAGACTTTCTCGTAAGCAATCTTCTCACAGTATTAATAATTTGTACTAAAACCTTGTAATGTCTTTAATTAATAATGTGCAGACACAACATTTTTTTATCCAGAAGATGCTTGCCTATGTGTTTTCACTAATAAGTAATCCTCGTCTAATCCAAAATGGCCGCTAAAGCACGGGAACTCAACTGCGCATGTGTCAACCATATCACGTGGTATGACGTCTTTCTTTGCTTGGAGGGAATCTTTTGCTTCTGCGCAGTGTATGCTAAAATGGCTGCTTTATGTTCTCACATGCTAAAGCTTTTGCGTTGCTGCAATTAATAATGTGGTATTCTAACGCTACTAATGCAGGATAGATCTTATAATTAAATGGGAATAGAGTAGAAGTAGGGGTATACAGTGAAAACATTTATTTTTGATTTTAATATTTTTCTTTTTTGATTTCTATTAGTTCGTAAAATGGGCCTGGGTTAACTGAACAGCAGCTCGAGAGCCATGTGACCTGCGCATGCGCTCTGAAACTAACAAGACAAAGCGATGAAGTCAACTTGGAAGATGTACAAGGACATGACCCGCTGATCACCTTCACAGTACATCTGAGATGTCCAACAAGTTGATACATATTGTATACACTTTGTATTGAAAATTGTCGTGAGACGGGTGGGAAATAAAGCAAATGTATTAATTGTGAGGGCGGTATTTTAAAACAATGGGCTTAAAGAAATTGAACTAAATTGTCATGGTGTGAGGATCAACCCCTGTCCCTGTCCAATCAGAAGTAGTGGGCCCATAATTTTGAAACATTAATGGGAGGTACATGGGCGTAGAAGGGTATAATAGATATAGAATTAGCTAATTAGTTAACACAGGGTGCAGAGCTCGGAGACTAGGCACGGCTTAGGAGCAGCACAGAGCACGGCGTTGAGGCTGTCAGCTTTTAGGACCACAGAACGAGCTGATCGATTGCAGACTAAACCGCTGTCCAAAGAGGTCCTGAGGTGGGGGCGGCGGATTCCATTAGAAAGAAGACACAAAAGAATCGAGGAGGAACGAAGTGTCAGAGAGGGGAACGACGCAGGCGTCGTTGGTAGAGAGGTCACCTGTCCTGTCTTGAACCTGGTCCAGAGGTCTTTGGTCTTCATCTTTCCTGGGACCCTTTCCAACTCCTAGGCCAAGGGGTTTGGTTCTCACTCTTTTAGGTAACTATAAAGGCGTAATCTTTAGTTTGTACTGCTGTCTCTATCTTCTCCTTTCTGAAGGACCGTCATTTGTGATTAATAGGTGATATTATAGTGTACTTCCTCCTTGATATGCGATTAAGTGCTGTGTGGCTTGTATATTACTCTGCTAAAATAATTTAGATAAACATTTTAAAACTTCCTGAGTCAGTGGTTATTTCAGGTGTTTCATGAAATTGTATTTGTATGGTCTCATTTTATCCCCAATTATCAAAGGTCCTTGGTAAGTCATTACTCTTCAATCAGAAAAGGTAATTGGTAGCAGGGATTTTGATAAAGAGTACAACTGATTCCCACCAGCGGTGATTATTAGTTAGCGTGAATGAATGGGCCCAGGTGAGTATTTTGTGTATGAATGCTTGTTGCTAGTAACCCGCTGGATCACCGGGCTTTATAAAAAATCAGCAAAAGTCACCCATAGAAGGCCCCCATCACAGGGCAAATGCTAATGACACCGAATTCACCCATTAAAGTGGCAGGCTGAATCCTAAGGAGATAATCACAATAGGACCACTCTCTCGAAGAAAAGAAAAGACTGGTATAAAACATCTACTTCACACAACATTTCTCACCCTCCAAAACTTCACACAACATGAAAATGACAGTTTACAAACCTACTCACCAAAAATAAAAACCATTGAAGCCATATAAAAGGAAAAAGGGAGAATAAACACAGAAACGTCTAAAAGCATTTATGATGACAGCACACACAAAATTCAGTATAAGGGATCAATGGACATTGCAGACAAGGGGCGACCAAATCAAGAGAGCAATATCCAGATTAATGAATATCCCTCCCACATCATACCCTTTGCTGAAGTCTCAAACGTAGATACATCTACAAGTACAACACACCTGCAGGCCTCAGAAAGCACAACCCATAAACAAATGCTGCTACAACTGGAAAACATGCCAATATTTAGAACCTGTGTGAATAGCTCTAATTCCTCAGGATGCAGTGCTACCTGACACACATACCCAGACGAGACATCGAGTCAAGGAAGAGAATTAATAAGAAGATAAGGTTTGTGAAAAGGTATGATCCCTGTTTCCGTAGCAACCTAGAACACTGAGGCAAACTTGCTAGAAGTGCTATGATACCATGACACTAGTGTGTTCCAAGAATTCACTATGGCCTCACTGGTATCACCCCCATAAGTTTGCAGGGCATTATGGTATGTCACAAATTAATATGTGTATTTGAAAACTGCACTATCAACCACAAGGGTATCCTGGTGCTGAGCCGGTGTGTGTGCCTAGACCTGCCTGTGGTAGGTTGGCTAATTGAAAAGCCAGGGATTCAGATTCTTGCCGAGTTCAAGAACAGAAGAGGAGGCTCTGATGTGGAGTGGGAGGTTGTTCCACATTTTAGGAACAATGTAAGAGAATGCTCGTCCTCCTGATCTGGTTCTGTGTATACGTGGGGTGTGTATGATTAGGAGTCCTGTGGAGCGTAGGTGTTTGGAAGGTTGCTGAAAGGAGATGCAACTGTTCAGGTAGGTGGGGCCTGAGTTGTGTAGTGCCTTGAATGTGTCTGTGAGGAGGTTGAATTGGGCACATTTGTGTATTGGGAGCCAGTGTAGTTCCCTGAGGTGTGGTATAATGGAGTTCTGTTTGGGAGGGTGGGGATGAGTCTGGCTGCCGAGTTCTGGATGGTTTATAGTCTTCTAGTGAGTTGCTTGGGGATCTCGGGGTAGAGGATGTTCCTATAGTCCAACTTGCTAGGTGACTATAGGAACAGGTGACTAGGGTGTGCGTGACAGTTTTTCTAGTGTTGCTGGGGAACCATTTCGAGATCTTCCTCAGCATCTTCCAGGTATAGAAGCAAGATGCAGTGATGGTGTTGACTTGTGAGACCATGTCCAGTTTGCTGTTGATGATTATTCCAAGGTTCCTGGAGTGGGTTTCAGTGGGTTCTGGGTATGGGTACGAGTTTGGCCGGCCACCGATTGGATCCCATGGTGAGGTGCTCTTGTCGAAGATCGCTACATTTGTCTTGAAGGTGTTGAGCTGGAGACAGTTGGCTTTCATCTAGTTAGCGAATTTGGTCATGCAGGCAGTGAACCTGTTTCTTGTTTTGGGAGTCTTGAACAAGAAGGAGAGTATGAGTTTTGTGTTGTCAGCATATGTAAGGAAGTTAATGAGTGCATGGATGACCAGAGGGATCATGTATGCATTGACGAGGGTGGGGCTGGGTGATGATCCTTGAGGAACTCCACAGATGAGTTTACAAGCTTCTGAGCAGTAAGGTGCCTGGCTGATAGATTGTGTTCTGTTAAGAAGGAACATATCCAGGGGACACAGGGTCCTTGAATGCCAATCTTGTACAGGCGCTGGATGGGGTGGGAGACCGTGTCAAATGCTGCAGAGAGGTCCAGCAGAATGAGGGCCGCCATGTCTCCTGTGTCAAGGATCATGCGGATGTCATCTGCGGTGGCAATGAGTGCTGTTTCTGTACTGTGGTTCATCCTGAATCCGGACTGCATAGCATTGAGGAGTTGATGGTTGCTGAGGTGGTCGGTAAGGCGCTCGTCGATTAGTTTCTCTAAGACCTTTGCCGGGTATGGTAGGAGGGAGATGGGTCTGTAGTAGGAAAGCGTGGCTGGGTCAAGAGATGGTTTCTTGAGCAGAGGCATGATGGTGGCATGTTTCCAGGTGTGTGGGAATGTGGCTGAATTGATGACAGCATTGAGGATTAGTGTCAGTGCTTCACTGATCTATAGGAGTCCTTTGGTGAAGGTGTGGTAGGGGCAAGGGTTAGTTGGATCCCCTGAGTGGATGGCCTTCACAGTAGCAGCAATTTTAATGGTGGGTATGGCACGCCACAAGGTCAGGGTTTGTTCATTTGCCATGATGGAAAGTTTTGCTGCAACAGTAATGGGGAACAGCAGAGGGTCGAAGTTGCTGTATATGGAGGTGAATTTGTTACAGAAGAATTCTGAGAGCAAATGCCCTCAATGTGACACACAGCGCAACCTTTTCCCAAAACCACACAGCAAACACCAATCTATTTTTACATCGTTAATGGGTTCTCTTTCATGATAGGTCTTGCTGATTCAACAGATGTTGACACCGAAAAGATTAAATTGCCCCTTTTGCCACTATTGCATAACCCCAATAAAGAGGTGGTAAATGAAGCACCCCCACACTTCACTGCATACTCCAAAAGCTTTCATGCTCTTGGGCTGATGTATCTATCCTATGTCCCAGAAGTGCCTCAACAGAAATATGGAGACTTTGATAAAACATCTATTGCTGCTATGTTAATTATGCAGGCAAAAATGAGCATGTCCTCTCACAAACTCCACAGTCCCATCACTAGTCCCACAGACACTCACTGCCATCTGTAGACTGGGGCAGGCAAAGGCCTAACTTTGATTGTCCTTTGCCCTATCGTGCTTCCAGCTACTTGTGCTATCATGTATTCACTCTTCTCCAGTCTCCAAAGTTTGTCCACCTCCCTTCTTGCCAGTCTCTTGCTTGCTTTCCAGTACTGCTGAAATCCTGTGAGAGTGTCAGATCCCACCAGGGAGCCACACACAAATGTACCTGAACACTGACATCGGGAGCCGTATGGATTCGATTTCCAATGTGGCTATGCGTCCGGAGATGCGCAAGCGTCATCACGTTGACCTTCAGTGCCTCCATAAACATCATCTGGGGCATTCAGCGCTGCCGATTATTCTTTGTAAAGCCGATGGACAGAGTCTCGGTGAACCGGTCCGGTAAGGGTGCCTCCGAAACCAACTCTGATTTACATTTCTTGTGCCTGTGATGCGGGTGAATTTAAGGACAAGCGAGGTGCGTTTTGCTGTGCCTTTGTTGTCAATTAGCATTACGGTTTCTCTTCTGTTGGTGGGTTTCGGCTGAGGAGAAAGACCGAGAGATTGGGAGAAGAACTTATCTTGTTATCATCACAGTAATTGTGTATTATTCGTTACAGAACTCCCTCCCTGCTGATCCCTACCTTACCTTCCCCCACTTAATCACATCAATAGTCTGTGCTGTAATAGCTGTCAGACTTGAAGCTATTAAGAGGTGGACCCATACTAGCATCAAACCAACCCTGAGGACATGCAGAGCCTGACAGAATAACCGGCCCACAAATTATTGTCCTCCTGGTTGGTTTGAGGTAGGATGGCCACCTTAGAGGACGTCATAGCAGCTCTTGCTGCCGTACAGATCGAGGTTACAGCATCTCATAATGAGACCGCTGCTCTTCAGGCAAGAGTAGAATGAATGCAGCGGAATCCGTTTGAGGTAGGGGTGGATCCCAAACTCACACCAATCCAGTAGTGGTAGAAGTACCTACACCTATACCCTTAGCCCCACCAGAGCAGTTTTACAGAGACCCTAGTAAAGTACAGGTGTTTCTTACTCAGGTTAAATTACACTTTATCTGCAAATATAAAGCCTTTGCATCCAATCAAGCCAGAGTGGCGTTCTTAATCTCATATTTAGCGGGAGAAGCAGTGCAGTGGGCGGTTCCCTTGGTACGGAGAGATGATCCCCTTTTATATGATTGGGAGGCTTTTAAAACAGACTTTGAGAAAGTCTTTGATAGGAGATCAGCATCTCTTTCAGCGGACAAGGATTTGCTTGAACTGCAACAGGGCAATAAAGACCTAGTGGTTTATTTAAACGCCTTTCGGAGGCTTTTGACTGAAACCAACTGGCCCCCATCAAAACTAGCAGCGGTCTTCTACCAAGGGCTCAAAGAGGAGTTAAAAGATGTTATTGCTCAAATAGACCCACAACCGGTATCATGTGAAGACTTGATAGATCTAACTCTACATTTGGATCACCGTCTTAGTGAAAGAAAGGGGGACAGCAAGAGGAAAGAAAGGACATATTTTTGGTTTGAAAGGAAAAGACCTGCTGAATCACGTCCAATCATACCTCATGAGCCCATGGAAATAGGGACAGTGAGAGCGTCTCTGACTTCGGAGGAAAGGGAAGATAGACGTAAGAAAGGGCTATGCCTATACTGTGGTAAGAAAGGGCATTTCATTCGCGACTGTTTATCTAGACCCAGAGGCCCTCGATCCGGAGATGGACAAGTCAAGACCGTCGCTGGGGTAAAGACGACGGAAAACTAGAGAGCCCGAGACGAAGTGAAGGGTTACCCTCGAGCCGAACCAGCATCCCTTCTATAACTCAACCTGCCATGTCTTCCCACGATCATTTGTATTTCGACGTCCAGATGCGTATTTTGACGGAGTGGTGTTTGGTGCATGCCATGATTGACTCAGGAGCCACTGGATGTTTTATGGATCAAAATGAGGCCAAAAGACTCGGGATCAGCCTTTTGGAGAAGAAAATACCCGAACAGGTCTTTGCTGTGGATGGCAAGCTATTGGAATTTGGAGCTATCTGTCATAGTACAGAGGAGTTGTCTATCGTCTTTTAATCCATGCATACAGAGACCTTGTCTTTTAGCATTATTCTAGCCCCACAATATGGGATTATTTTAGGATTACCCTGGCTACGGAAACACAACCTGTAGATCGACTGGACTGAAAAGAGTTTGAAATTTAATTCCAGCTATTGTCAAACCCATTGTGTGATGCCGTCGGAACAACCTGCCAGAGCTGTCGCCAACATACATTACATTGCATTGCTACAGCGGCTGAGAAAGAGACTACCCTGCCTTCACAATATCAGGAATTTGCAGATGTGTTCAGCGACGAGATGTTGGAAGTCCTACCCCCACATAGGCAGTATGACTGCCAAATCGATCTCATACTAGGAGCTGTTGTGCCTTGTGGATGAATCTACGCCCTGACGGAACCCGAGAATGAACACCTGCGTAGTTATCTCGACAGATATTTGGACTTAGGCTTTATAGGACATTCAAAGTCCCCAGCAGCCTCTCCTTTGTTCTTTATACCCAAAGCCAATGGGGAGTTAAGAACTTGCATTGACTTTCGCGCACTGAATGCCATCACTGCGAGGAATCAGTATCCTCTTCCTTTAATACCCGTACTTCTGGAACAAGTGAAGAAAGCGGTGGTGTACACCAAATTGGATCTAAAAGGGGCTTACCATTTATTGCACATTCAAAACATGTTATGGATTATTTGAGGATCTGGTGATGCCGTTCGGGCTGTGTAACACTCCCGCTGCGTTCCAGTTCTTCCTCAAAGACGTATTACATGAGTTTCTGGACAGATATGTGGTAGTATATATCGATTACATCCTCATCTACTCCAACAGTGATGAAAGCCATGTACAACATGTGAGTGCAGTATTACGCACACTCCGCACGCATCTTCTGTTTTGTAAGCTAACGAAGTGTGAATTCCATGTATCATCTGTAGAATTTTTGGGGGTTATGCTTTCGCCTCGAGGACAGGAGATGGGCGAAAGGAAGGTGTTGGCGGTGAAGGAGTGGCCGAGTCCACAAACTGTTCGCGACGTCCAATGTTTCTTGGGATTCGCCAATTTTTATAGGCGGTTCATCAATCAGTTCTCTCATTTGGTAGCCCCTATAACTAAACTATTACGTAAGAAGACGATATACCATTGGAGAGAAGAGGCACAAAAAGCATTTGATGAACTTAAACAAGCGTTTATCTCCGCCCCTGTCTTAACTCATGCTGATCCTGAGAAAGCCTTCATTGTGGAAGCGGACACTTCTGAAGTGGCTGTGGGAGCAGTGCTGTCTCAACGGGACATGACCACAGGACAAATGCATCCCGTGGCTTACATGTCACGAAAGTTGAATGAAGCAGAAAGGAATTACTCGATCGCAGAGAAGGAGTTATTGGCGATCAAAGATGCTTTTGTTGAGTGTAGACACTGGTTGATGGGGACCAGGCATATAGTCACAGTATTCACCGACCATCGCAACCTACAATTCATGTGGGCTGCCCGACAGCTTACACCAAGACAACTCAGATGGATGCTATTCTTCAAAGGATATAATTTTGTAATTACCTACATACCTGGCAGTGAGAATAAAAAGGTGGATGCCCTCACAAGACAAGACAACATGAAAGAAACAGAAGCGAAGCCCGAAAGAGCCATTATTGATCCTCAGCGAGTGCTCTGTACCATTCATTGTGACCCCTTTTTGAAACAAGTAGCTTGAGGGATCCAAACGTTTACATGGAGAACTTCGTTGAAAAGCCACCTGGAATGGCAGATCAAAAAGGAATACCCATCCATGGCCAACAGGTGTTGATCCCGACAGAAACATTAAGATGACAAGTATTTCAATGGTGTCATGTGGTTCCATGTGCAGGACATAATGGCATAGAGAACACTCAAGATAGAGTTTTGTGTCAGTTTTGGTGGCCTAGTGTCAGGATGGACGTAGTTTTGTGGGTCAAGAAATGTGAGGTGTGTACCCAAAACAAAACAGACACCATGAAAAAACAAGGCTTATTGTGTCCTCTTCCAACCCCCACTACCCCTTGGGAAAGCATATCATTGGACTTCATTGTGGGGTTGCCTAAGGATCAGGGGTACACCACAATACTGGTGGTGGTAGACTACTTAACGAAACTGGGACATTTCATAGTATGCAAACAACTCCCAACAGCAGGTCAATTGGCCCAGTTGTTATTAGTTAACATCGTGAGGTTGCATGGTCTCCCTCAGACAGGGAGACACAGTTTACGGCCCAGTTTTGGAGGGTGTGGTGTAAGGCCTTACATATTTCAGCCACCTTGTCCACTAGTTACCATCCTCAGACGGATGGACAAACTGAACGTTTGAATCAGACCTTAAAACAATACCTTAGCTGTTATGTGGATAAGAACACAGAGGCTTGGGTGGAGTGGTTGTGGTTAGCGGAAGTGGCCTATAATAGTGCCACACATGCATCTCTCCATAACTCCCTTTTTACTGCACATATGGGTTCCTTCCAAGGTTTATCCCATTTATACACCCAGCAGAAGCCCAGAACATACTGAGGTACAAAAAAGAATCATTTATATACAAAAATCGCTAAAAGGTACACAAAGACAGTTGCAACAGGCCAAGATAGCATATAAAAAACAAGCTGATAAACACCGAAGGCCTAACCCTCTGTACAAAAAAGGGGACCGAGTGTGGCTGTCCACAAAAACATTCAGTTTAAATGATATAGTTTCTTCAACCCCAGATACATTGGACCGTACAGGGTGGTGAAAAAAGTTAATCCAGTTGCTGTGCGGTTAGCATTGCCTTCCAGCCTCCGCATATAGGGACATATTTCATGTGTCCCTATTGAAACCCTCTCTTGTCCCTGTTAAGAAAAAACCCGAACCCATTTGGGTCAACAATGAACAAGAATACGAAGTCAAGAAATTAATTGATTCCAAAATCTTGAGAAAAAAACTTTGGTATTTGGTATCTTAGAAGCGTTATGGGCCTGAGGAGGATTCCTGGGAACCATCCTCAGGTATACATGCAGCCAGGCTGAAGTGATTGTTCCATCAGAGGAACCCACAGAAACCTTGTCTCTGTCAATGTCAGGGAGCCACACACAAACGTACCTGAACACTGACATCGGGAGCCGTACGGACTCCATTTCCCAAGTGGCTATGCGTCCGGAGATGCGCAAGCGTCATCACTTTGACCTACAGTGCCTCCATAAACATCATCCGGGGATTCAGCGCTGCCGATTATTCTTTGTAAAGGCGACAGATGGAGTCTCGGCGAACCGGTCCGGTAAGGGTGCCTTTGGCACCAACTCTGATTTACATTTCTTGTGCCTGTGATGCGGGTGAATTTAAGGACAAGCGAGGTGCGTTTTTCAGTGCCTTTGTTGTCCACTAGCATTACGGTTTCTCCTCTGTTGGCGGGTCTCGGCTGAGGCTCATGCAGAGGGGGGAAAGTGAATGCTGATTTATCAGACTTGCAGTTACGCTGTTCTCTCCGTTGACGAGTTTCGGTGAAATTCATGCGGAGAGGAAGGGAACGTGGCACGATAACCACGCCTTTTGGTCTTTGAGTGTTTTTACAGGAAAGCAAACGTATTCTTTGGAGTGAGGCGAACTCCATCTGATGGGAGACAGACTTGTTTTTTGTTGTGTCTGACAGTCTGTACATTACCCCAGGGTACCTATAGGGGGTGCAGACTTTTGCATTGTGAACCTACCTACATAATTTGGAGGCGATATTCATACAGTAGAACACTTATCCATATAAAGGACACTATTGAAGGAAATAGCATGCTGATTCTCTTTTTCTTTCTTTCTTACTATCTGTTATGCTTACAACAGGGGAAAAGTGTTGGAATGCTGGATGAATAAGCTCACACCTCCCCTGTGAATCAACACATTACAGATAAAGGGGTATGTAGATGAAGTATAGGAATATAACAGAACACCATTGATAAAGCACTGTAACCTATGTTCTTTTCTCCTTCTTCTAGCTGTACCTATCGCCTCATTACTTCTAATCAACCTAGCACAAAAGTTGAGAAGACAGCCCTCAAATACGGGACTTTCTTTACGGTCATTTATTTTGTTTACAGGTATTACTATTGAGAAGTAGAGTTGGTGGGGGAGGAGAAAGACAGAGAGATTGGGAGAAGAACTTATTTTGTTATCATCACAGTAATTGTGTATTATTCGTTACAGATCTCCCTCCCTGCTGATCCCTACCTTACCTTCTCCCACTTAATCACTTCAATAGTCTGTGCTGTAATAGCTGTCAGACTTGAAGCTATTGAGAGGTGGACCCATACTAGCATCAAACCAACCCTGAGGACATGCAGAGCCTGACAGAGAGTCACTCTTGAGAGATTTTCAACATTCCTGGTTTAGCACAAGATCCTGGTAGGCACCTTGGATATAGTTTGTTGTTTAGGGATGTCACACCTGGGATTTTGTGAAGCAAGAATCTAGTCTAGTTGCTTGGCAATAAAAGCTTCTTTGCTCACCTGATTCTGAAGGCCACTGACTTAGTAACCCTCATCAGAGGAACACACCTTTTGTGGGTCTCATTTGAGAAGAACTCAAGTAGAAATGCATCTTTTGGATATAGGAACAAAGAAACCAGGGAATCTGAATATGTTCTTCTTATCTACAAGTTGTGTGAGAGGGTACGAAGATTTAACAAATAGCCTTTAGTATACATAGGTTTATATTTTTGCTAAGATTTTTACACTACCTTTGACCTCAGTTGGCTATGTTAAAAGTAATCTCTTTAAGTAGTGCATTTTAGTCTTACCCCTTCACTTCTGCACCTTTTATTGTTTACATCATCCCTGCAACTTCCACACAGCACAGGCAATGCCCAAGCAGGAGCTCAACTTTGATTTGGTGTCATTTCAGTGCTCCAGCCATGCTCCCACCCACAGACGTGAAAATGCTGATGGATGAGGCAGACAGCCTCGGAGGGCCAGCTCAGGACTTTGTACAGTAATAATCCTACCTCTCTACAGCTCTCACCAACTTCTTGTCTCTACACTGCTTAGGCAAGAAGCAGGTCTCAATATGTCCTCGCCGCTGCCTCTTGTCGTCCCTGAAGACAGTGGGCATCTCAAACCTTTGTAGGAAAGCATGATCAGCACTCACACTAGAAGGTAGAGCACTAAGTCACTATTAAGCTGCAAAATAGCGTGCGTTCTCACGGTCCTATAGGCTATAAACAGTAATATATACAGATCCATACCCTATTTTTCTATGCCTATGATTCTAAGCTGACTCTGAATACATCACCCCAGTTGCTTGTACAGGACAGCGCGACAATGCATTGCACAGAAAAGTCTTCCAGACCTTCATACAGAATCTCAGCATTATCATTGACCTTCTCCGTTAGAACTCTGTGTCCTGCCTTCCTGTGGCTGGCAGACATTTTAGTGGAGCTGCAATGCTGAACGTGACTGTGGACTTCAGGTATGTGTAGGTTCGTCATGAAAAAATATTAATTTAGAAAATATGTAAAGGTGGACTTGGGGGATAAATAGGTATTTGAATTTTTTGTCGGGAATTACGTTTATGACCCAAAACGAATAGATGGTATTGATGAAAAGTGTATGTAAATTCAAAAATGTCAAGTAAACTATTGCGTTTCAATGATATGTTAGTTCCTTATTGCCAGATGTCACATGACTAATGTAGAGTCAAATTGATATCTGTTTTAATAAAACAAAAATCTTTCTTGATAGCACTTTTCCTGACGTTATCTTCAATAAGAGCTTCTGAGACCAGAGCTTGAGAATTGGTGTATTCCTGGGATCTCCTAACTTTTTGGGAACAAGAACAAATTATGTTCAATGGTAATCACCCGAATTACTGATATTATGAGTGTCGAAATCTTGATCACATGAGGTAAGATTAAATTTGTGGACTCCCTGTGCAAGATTACCAACAGTGATCACATGAGTGCAACCAAGCAAAGGCTTCTTATTTAGTAGGCTGGGTTACACACAGGAGAGCTACTTACAATGGAAAGCTATCAGTAGCACATGAGCTACTCATTGAAGAAGCCTGGAAAAATCTTTTAAATATATCAAAACAAATGTGTTTAACACATTTCGGCCAACTTAGCGGTTGGTGTATCCGAAAAGTATAAAAACAAATCGGTATGAAAATAGATGAATACAAAATTGAAAATACATTCATTGTCACATGGAGCATACTAAATTAGAAAAGATGTTGAAGAATTTGATGGTCCTGATGTTTGAGAAAGGGAGTAAATGGGTAGGACTGAAGGATAGTAGACAATTCCACAAGTGAGGAATAAAGAACTTGGATTATTGAAATCTCTGTCACAAAATATGTTTCCCCGGGGTACCAGTTCCATTATATATTAGGAATAGAAACAAAACTATCTAGTGGGATGGGTATGTATAAATATGATATTAGTATATCTGAAAACTACATTCAAACTTGATTTTTTTTTCTCTGTATCTCATTAATTCTGTGAAGAGCTTTTGGCACATTTCCTTTTTCACAATCAATGGGTATATAGTCTTTTATTCAGTACTAGAACATTTGATACACTTCCTTTTAGTGCATATCTTTTCCACAAACAATGAGTATATAGACTCTTGTTTGTTTAAATTTTTCTGAATGGACTCTCCAGTTCCTTTTGAGGACTCATTTCCGGATAATAAATGGGTCAACTCTCTTCCTAAATCAGGTCAGAATTTTATTTTTAGAGGACCTACCAGGGTTTGTGGCAAGTAGCTTTGGGTATATATATGCTAATAATATTTTTGATATCTGATTAGGAGTGGGCAAAATATTCCATTCCTCCAGCGGAATTGGCGGAATTCTAGTGACTCCGGATTACTCTTTTAATGTGGATTTCCGTCCAAATCCCGCCAATCACCACGTGACATATTTTTTCCTCATGCACAGCTTCATAATGGTAAGTTGTCAAGCATGAGTGGGTTTTGTCATCTCCTAACAAGATTTTCAGTTGCTAGGAGGACATCCAGCAAGATATTTTTAACGCGGGCGGTCACAGGCAGTTGCGAGCGCTCGCGATCAGAAGGCAGCCGCTCGAGTAGCCACTTGAGCGACACCAAAATCAAGTAGAGTAGCTGCACATCTGGCGTGCTGCATGGTGCCATTCACATTGATTTTCACACAGGAAACACTCCCAGTGCTAAATCACAGTGCAAGCAACGAAACATGCTCATTTCCGCCCATTGGCGGATCTCTGTGGAATTTCACCGAGTTTTTATGTACCTCTGTGGAATTCTGCTGAGTCAAAGTCCACCAGTTCCGCCCACACCTATACATGATCTCTTTTTTCTTTTCCCTCAGTGTCTGCATTGCATTTGATGATTTGTCAATGTCTCTATAGGCAATGTGTTGTTGGTTGTTATTACTTTCCGATTCCTTCAGGTCACGTCCAAACTGTGTTCCCCCAATTTTGCTGCCCTTTTTTGGTTTGCTTGCTATTAGAACTTTCTGCTGTATCCCTGTCTATTGCTGTTTGCCATGTCAAGTGAGTCAAGATAAATTTGGGTATCTACTTACCTTTTGCCTTCTCAACTCCAGCCCTGTTGGTCTTCATGTAGGCTGTGGTCTTTGACTGATATCTAGGTTTTTTAATGCTCCTGGTAGTAATTTGCACTTATATTACTGATAAGCCTGATGTGACCTGTCACAATACAATTTTCATTCTGGGGGTACATGATATTCAGTCTATATGTAACTGCTTCTAATGGCTTTTCTTCTTGACCTTGGAGTTCTTTAACTATGTATGCCTTAGTCGAATCCTTGTGTCCTGAAGTTCAGCTACTTAACAGTATCTGAGACAAATCCATCAGATTTCAGTGCAGAGTTTCTCTTAATCTTTTCCCTTTCCTACGCCGAATTTGTTGATACACTGATACATTCACTTACGGATTCAGGGATGACAGGGGCATTCAGCAGGTCTCTGCACTTCAAACCTTACAAGGCATCAATAGAAAACTGGGATTTGGGCTTGGATATTTTTAGACCGAGATTGCGTCATAATTGTCTTGAGGTGGTTCAGCTACATTGTTAGTTTTTTCTGTTTAATTGAGTCCCTTTATCCAGTATTTTGAAATGTGCCGCTTGTGGTCTATCTAATTTTGTCGTGTGAACTATGATGGTCTGGATTGGGAAAAAGGGGTACTATATACTAATCTTTCATTTGCACTTGACACAATGCCAATTAAACTCGCTTGTGCCATTTGCACTGATTTGTTTTGATTCTTGTTAAATAGGATATCTTCCTTTTCTATTTCCCCAGCGGAACCTATTTTTGGAAGCTTGATTTGCCGGGGATGGCTAAAATTCCAATCTCCTTGAGACTCTTCTCTCTTCAATCTCCTTTCTACTGTTTTCTAAAAGGGTCTGTATTTGTTCCTCATTCCTCTTCTCACCATGGAAAAGCCTGATATCCGAACTTGTAAGGTTTCTGTAAATAGAGCTTTATCTGTAGTGTAGCAGCCATCTGTCTAACCTGAGAGATAGCCCTGTTGTTTACTAACTGAGGTTATAAAATGTATGAAGCTTTTCCTTTTTCCACACTGTCCCTTTAAGGAAGATTTCCAGTTATAATATATGGTTGAAAGGACAGGGAAGGTAAAAGTATTGTTCAAAAATTTATCTAAAGGAGACCACCAATACATATTTCTTAAATCTAAGTTTGATCAATTGCTCTCTTTGTAAAATTCACCTACTTCCACAGAGTATGATGCGATAACCTAGATGATAACTCACATTTTGTTGTCATGATGTGTTGCTCAGCCACTCCCACCTTACAAGTCGCAAGCAGTCACCTAATGGTCCTGAGATCATGCTCTCAGGAGATCTGTGGGCTGAGTCATCTCCCCTCACATCCACATAGCAAGCGATGGGGCGCTGTCAAAGACTGCCATGGACTTTATTTCCCAGAGGTCTTAGTGCATTGGCAATCTTGGGCAGCTCGCAGTGCTGCATACACTTAGTGCCCTCATTTACAATATTTTGCCGTAGGGCAGCGCCACAAGCCTTCCTGCTGTGCTGCCCTACGGCAAAAGAAAAGAGCAGGAATGTGCCCTATCTATCAGATATGGTGCATTCCTGTCCTCTTTCCCTGTGCTGGTGCTCAATTGGCTTCCGTGCGCCAATACAGGCACTCTTGCACCATGGTGCAAGGGTGTCTGCGTTGTGGGAATTATTGTTTTTGTGCAGGAAGGAACATCTTCCTGCACAAAAACAATCAATAAAAGCAATTTCTTCCTTCTATGTGTGCTACTGAATGCAGCACACATAGAAAGAGGAAAAACGAGGAGAAATAAAGTTATTTCTCATCATTGCACCTCCCCTACGCCTCACCCGGAGAGGGAAGGCTTTTGACGCATTCCCAGGTTTACAGAGCGTTGTAAATCTGGAAATGTGTCAAATGTCATGGGTGTTACGTGGGAACACCCACAGTAACGCCCATGAAACGCCTTTCCATCGCAGTGTGAGGAAACACAGCGACTTGCTCTGCGTTGCTTCGCATCATATCCACAAGGCCATGAAAGGCCACGCAGAGTGGCTGTACGTGGCCTTGTAGATATGGCAGTGCAATGTGCGCTGCTGGAGCATCATTAAAAAGTGGCATTCCGGTGGCACAGGGGCCTTGTAAATGAGGCCCTTAGTAGTTTCAGACCAGCGAGGGTAACATAGGACCCCAACACTATTTCCTGGGTATAAAAAACAGTCCTCTTCTTCTTTTGTGTGTAACATTAAGACTTACTTAGTGTGAGGCTTAGTTACTCTTCTTATTGTGAGACGTTGTTCACATTCTTGTCTGTGTGTCACAGCATAACCAGTATAAGCTCTCAGTGTTCTTAATCACAGTGACTGCAGGTTTTGAGGATTAGGGCACATCTAGGATACTGCAGTGTGCTGTTAACCACTACATGACATCCAGAGCAGGGGCACATCGTCTTGCTTTTTTCTGATGCCACTGTTTGTCCCCCATTTATTCTTTGTGAGAGGGAAAACTACAGTGTGTTTTTGATATTGTGGGGTGTATTTACAAGGGGATATTGCCACCAGAACATCACTTTTAGCAACGTTATGGTGGCGATATGCCTATCTCCATATTTACAAAGTGGCGTTAAGCCACTTTTTGTGGCTTAACACCTCCTTCTAAATAAAGCCCCTTTACACGCATCACTTAGCGTGAAAGGGGCATGCAATGGGTGTTGCTGTGGGCGTTCCATTGCAACACCCATTGCTTTTGATGCTGCCCCAGATTTACAAGAAGGAGCAAATCTGAAGCAGTGCCAAAAACTAACGCCACGCAAGAGCAGGCATTAGAATGGCAAAACAAGGAGAACTACTTTTATTTTTACTCGTTTTTGCTTTTTCTATGTGTGCCGCATTCTGCAGCACACATAGAAAGAACAAAATGCCATTAACAATCATTTATGAGCTGGAAGGTGTCCCTTCCTGCACATATCAATCATTAAATAATGACGATTTTCTACTTCTATATGTGCTGCATTCTATGTGCAATATGTTATCAAAATGTTACTCTTCCCATCACAGCTAAGTCTTTGCAATCAGAATTTTTACTGGTTACCTCACTCTTCCTCTGGGCAGCCTCTGGTGAGCATTACACCACTGCTGTTGACGGCGTTGGGCCCTGGCAAAAGTAACGTTTAATTCCTAAATCTATTAGTATCACATAATTTACATTCATCCTTGTTAATTAGCTTGTGTTGCATGACATTAATTGTATAATGTACATGCCAAATCTTGTGATGTCATTGCTAGTGCTGTGGCTCGGGCCAAGGCAGTCTGCTGGCCTAGCCGGCATGGCTCTCTCTCTTTGCTGGCTTGCCTACCTCTAAGTTCACCCTCCTTCCGCTTCATCTCTGTTGCTTAGAATTGGGCCAGAGGAGGTGGGAGTCATGCCATAAAAGATACTGACAGTCCGCACGGAGAAGGTGAAATAAAGTGAGATTTTGTTTGGAACACAGTGGAATATGTTTTCCCCATCCAATGAGGCCCTATTTAAAAAGGCGTTCCAATCACTCCCTATGAGTAAAAGTAATATTGAGCAAAAAATCTGTCCGGCTAGGCTTCTTGGCTCACTAAAAACAAAAATCCAGTTAGGTTTTCAGGACAATCAAAATATGCAAATAATATGAATTGAAACTCATATGTACATTGTTCTTGTATATGACTGGATTTTTTTTTCGGTGTAGCAATGACAAAATCATGATTTCGACTTTCCTGGAGGGTGTGTGAAAGCAAATGTGTAGAGAAACTGCTTTAGTATAAGAAAACTGTAGGAAAACGTTTCCTGAAGTAGCCACTCACTTCGGCGTCTGATTGTGATCCTATTGTAACTTGAAAACAATGCCCAGCTGCTCCTGAAGAATGGGCATACAGTCTCAATAGAATGGGGTTGGGTGGGAGGGATCATGCCTCACTGCCTCCCTCTTACAGAGAGAATTATTTTTAGGCTGAGATTCTTGATCTACAAATGTATGAGAAATCTTGCCCCGACCCACCTGGCCAATAGGATAAGCTTGTGTCAGTACACCTTGGTTCATAGGAATCAAGACAGATTATGTTGTTAGTACCTCCAACCCCTTTAATGTTAAAAGGTGTAATGGCTTTTTCTTTTTAAAGTCGTTTTGGAATGTTTACTTAAGACTTCTCCATGACCATCTTCAAAAAGGTTATAAGAAATAATTTAAAATCCTGCACCAATAGACTGTATGGCAGGGTACTTGTAATAAATGTTCTAAATCAATAAATGAATTACATTTTAATTTTAACAACTGATCAATTGAATGCATAAAAAACAATCCTAAAAATATTTTCCATTTCTGCTGCTTTCGATAGCAAAAAAACTCATACTGAAATGCCAAAAAAGCTGGCCATTCGAATGTTATTTGCATGTGGAGTGACACTTCAGCACTGCGAATCTTGTAAATGTTTACATGCACTTGAGCAGGTACTCGTTTCCGTGTTATGCTACATATGAAATTCTAACACAATTCATCGTGTTAGGCGCCCTACAGTTTCCTTTTCTCGCATAATACAAAGGATTCGTTCGTAACTCACACACATTAATACCACGTTCCCTTGTCCTCATCCCATTCATTAATGTTTGAGGTGGAGCCCAACTCCAAAGCCAGAAAAATCACTTCCTATGAGGCTGGATCCTATATAGGCAATACTTACCCAGCATTCCTCCTGTTTATTTTTTTGTCTCACCAAGATGAGAGCTTAGTGAGCCAGCCCTGCCAAGCACCACTCATCAGGTGTTAGACTAACGCATTTCAGTGTGGTGGTCTGCATCACTGCACTGAAATGCGAAGTCACGCATTTATAAAGCCTGCTCCAATGTCAAGCCCAGTGCCAGCTGGTAATTAGCACAAAACTGGCAGCACGGGCAGCGCGCCTTGCTGCTCAGACTTAGGGGTTGGCTCAGCTAGCTCTGGGATGACTTTAGGGGCTACAATGTAACTCCTTCACACGTAGTGGGCTCGCGCCGCATTCAGCTTCACTGACCTCACAAGACAATGCGAGCGAATCAGTGTCTGCATGATTTGCCCTGCGCCCAATGTCCGATAGACTGAGACTGACTACACACAGCTATAGGCACCCTGCCGCCCGTGGTGCGAGCATGCGGCACGGCAGTCAGATTAAACTTTGGAGCGGGCACCACACATTATTGTGCCGGCCCGCACAACCCTAATGTGACTATGGTCGCCCGCGACCCGACCCAGACTGCGACCACCGCAGGGGTGGTGCTGCTTCAAGTTTAGCAGGCTGCCTGCACGAGTCATCGCGTCCTGGACCACGGCCGCTACCCGCAGCCTGGCCCGTGAAGAGGGTGACATCGTGGCTGGCTGCTGGCATCTTCAAAAGTCACAGGTGAGACCCCATGGTGCAACTCTTCTTGAGTCAGGTGTGTTGATAGTAAACCCTGGCCACCCATACGCATACCAGACATGCTGTTGAAGGGGCCTAAGGACGGCGGCCGTAACGCAGGCTGGGCACACTGAGGACGATAGGCCACCATCTTGCTAAAACTATCCCAGCACTGTGGCATTGAAATAAACAAAGCACACTTATGAAGGCTTTTTCCTGTGCAGCCATGCCCGTCACTTGCAGGCCCTTGATAGATGGTGCTGGTTGCTGAGAAAGTGCAGCGCAGTCCAGGATGGTGATATGAAATAATTTAATTAAAACCTTACCTGCTCATTTCCCCAGTCCCCTGCAGCCTCCCAAACAGGTTAATTTTGGTGAATGTTGTTCAGTGGTTGACTAAACAACTGTTCACCACATGCCCTCTTTCAATCATGTGACACAGTTACAGTGCACTGGCACCAGGGTCACCATGATGGCCCCGGGTGACAGCGAGCTGAGACAAAACGCTACCCAGTGCAGCTTAAGTTAAGACTCGGAGCAGTGCACTGCCTAGGGCACACAGGAAGCAGCCCCTCTCTGCTAACACAGACCAAAGGCTGCAAGCAATTTCCATAAAGGAGCACCATACAATCTGATTCCAGTCCTGAAAGGCCAGGCCCGACCTCGCTCCTGCAATAATCAGCAAAGCAATGCTGATGACCAACCTGGGCCGAGTCTTGCTTGGCACACGTGAGCTGAACACTTCGGATGTCAATGGGGTTAAGATGGACTGGGAAGGGGTAGGTTGGTTCTGGTGGATATGAATGGAGTTAGTTCTAATGGCTATGTCATGTTTGAATGCACTGGGTGAGGCAGGTTGGCTCATGGGAATGGGGTTATAGTATACCGGGTAGAGCCATTTTGCCCTCATGAAAGTGTCACTCATAGTCATTGAAATGTCACTCATAATTAGATTGAAATTTTGAAAATGTCACACATCGCAATCTGAAACCTTGGCAGCTATGGTGAACATCGGCTCCTAATGGGCTCGAGTCGCATTCGTGTTTTCGCATTTTGTTTATTTTATACCTTCTTGTATGGAAACACACGTTTATGATGTTTTGGCATTCAGATTTGGAACTTATTTATGACTTTCTAAACCTCTGTTCCTTCTTAAATTGAACCGAGTGCGAGGGTAGCGACGAAGAGATCAGACACAGTCACTGTTGGAACTTCCGGGTCTTGCACATGCTCAGATGGACTGGGGTTTCGCACATGCATGTCTGTACCTTTTCTCTCTGCAATGTGTTGGAAAAGAGAATTAAAAGGGCAGCACAACAAGTCTGGTAGGTCTGCATAACGCAATTGTGGTGTGTGTAGGATTGCTTACAACATCTGCTGGTCATTTTGCTGATCCCAATCTGTGTGTTTTGTGAACTGAACATAAGGAAAGCATAATAAAAAGAGGGGAATGTGTTGTTTCTTCAATGTTTTCTGATTAGTTTTCTTCCCCACCTTCCAAAAGGAAGAACTCCAAAGAGGGGGAGGATGATTGGCTCAAAAGATTATTTAAATAGACTCTGTTGCAAAGGAGATTGGAAAAATCCTCTTTCCCTGACAAGCCTGCAGGTTTTTTGTTGAATATATCCTCTTATTCTGAGAAGGAGGGGTATGTTTCAGAAGACTAAAATGCAAAGTACATTGCTAAGGATGTATTGCCCTAGATTTTAGCCCAGATCAAATCCAATCTGGGGTTTCAAGGGAGAGGAGGTGCTGTAGATCTCTTCAAATAATTTGTTACAGCAATTCCAAAGTTACTCACTGATGGATTTTTGTTTTCACCCTGATCTTATGGAGGATTAAAAAGGGAGTGGAAGGATCCATACAAGATCATTCTTTCATGTTTTAATACTTGACATCCAGAAATCCTTGCCTTAGAACATCCCTATCAGCCTAGTGGGCAGAACTTCTCTCACCAAAGAATTTATCATTAATGGGCAGTAAGACAAAAAATTGATTCTGCTCTTAAAAAGGCATATTCTGGCGCACATCTGGCATTGAGAGCTTGCATCTATGGGACCTATGTATCTCAATCTCCAATTTCTGATTTTAAGAGATTATTCAAGTCAACGGAGGATAGCTCTGATTGGTCGTCTCTGCTGGAGTTCATTGAAACAGAGAGCAGATGTCTGATATCTCCTTTGATGTCATCTGAACTATTGCCTAGTCTGGGGGAACCTCCATTGCTGCAAGACGCAATGTGCTCTTGAAAGATTGGTGCACTGACTCTGCTAAAAAAGCATTGACATTAAGAATGCTCTTTAAGGCATTCATCTTGTTGTGGAATTGGAGGTGAAGCTACACAAGTTGTTAAAGGAGAAAAAACATCTTTCCTCATTTAGGCATGGGTCTTCTTTCACTATGAAGAAGTCTTCTTTTCATCAGCCCTCTTGCAGACAACATCAGTTACATCAGGGAAAATTCAAACCTGGAAGTGGTGGTGACAAAAAGGTCTTGACTATTAGGGAGATGGCTGAGAGTATGTGGTTGGAGGCAGGATGTGTCACTTAATTTTGGTTTGGGAGGTCTCAAATTCAGAAGAATGGGCTCTCCAAATTGTCAAGGAGGACTACGAAATAGGATTCTTGAATATCCCCTCTAATTCAGGGATGAGAGCAACGTCATGGCCATCAAACAAAGTCAATGGACTACCTCTTTTGCAGGGAATAGAGTCTCTTCTTTTGAAAGAAGCAATTTTGACAATACCTCTACAAGAGAGAGACAGGGGTTTCTATTCAATAACGTTTCTGGTGCAAAATTCAACAGCGGTCTACCAGATGGTATTGGGCCTCAAGCACCTCAAAAATTATGTCAAATTTCTCCCATTCAAGATGGAGATGCTGCAGAACATACTTCGTTGGTGACGAAGGGTCATTTTATGACCACTCTGGATTTGTAGGATACATGATTCCATGTACCTAAGTTTCCCAATAATCAATAATATCTATGCTTCTGTTTCCGAGGGAGATATTTTCATTTCAAGGTCTTTCCGTTTGGCCTCAAGACAGCTCCTCGTGGATTTATGATTGTGGTAACTCCTTTGGTGACCTCGCTTCATACCCTGGGAATAAGGAGTTATCCTCATTTAGATGATTAGCTCTTTCATGCTCCATCAAGAGAACAACTGGTTCAGAAGAAGATAGTGGTTTGCAATTGTATGCCGTCTCACTGATTCTTGCTAAACATTGCAAAGTGCAAGATGATTCCATCCTTGAGCATGACATTCACAGGGGTGAGATTTTGAATGGATCTCAACAAGGCTCTCCTTCCTGAATCGAGAGTGATCTTGTGGAGGAAGTTGACATTACACACTCGACAGTAACTCAGGAGATCTGGGAGGAACTGGAATGGTGGCTGCTTCTGAAATCTCTATCCAAAGGAGTATATCTTCAAAAGGATCCTCCAAAGGTCTTGACAATGAATGCGAGTGCTTTTGGTTTGGGGCAACGCTGGACTCGATGATTTTTCAAGCCAGATGGCCTTTATCAGGAAGATGTCATGCCTCCATGGAGGGAGCTCACTTGCGAGAAATTGGGTTGCTGGTTGAGGGTTGTGAGCCCTTCTCAAGCAGCAGCCACAATCCTTGTCAGGGTGAACCCCAAGAAGTCTCTAAATTAACCTGTGCTTAACCCTCTGGCAGCCTGCCACAAAAACAGTCATGCTTATCTTAAAGGCAATGTGTAAAGTATTTATGCAGCATTCAAACAACAATAAAGTGAAAACACAAGAAAATGTTGACTCCCGTTTAGACTAAAATGTACTAAATGTAACACCAAAATTACAAGCAGCTGAACAGTAGATCCAGACATATGCAATTTTAAATATGTATGGTAAGGATAGTGCCTAAAAGCACAAAGCCCCATTTGCAGTTATCTGGTCGTACGAAACCAGGCAAAAGTCACATGTTCAGGCCAACCACAATGGAGTGCGGGCTAGATACAGGGACCAGGTTTGTCCCACTGAAAAAGTTACCTTCTAGATTCTACCATGAAGAGTCCAGATTGCATTGGAGGAGGCCCAATGAGCAAGGAGAGCGTCGCAGATGGTCATCTCTGTAGCGCAAAGAGCAGGCCGGGCCTCACGAACGGTCATCGCTGTAACACAAAGGTCCTGTCTGGCATCATGGAGGGTTGTTGCTGGAGATTCACGTTGGTGGTCACTGTGGGTTGTCAATGCTGTAGCACAAAGTGCAGATCTCGTATTGCCGGTTGTCGCTGGAGTTGGATTCACCAGAGCTTTGTGTTGATGGTCATTGTGGGCAGCAAGATCTTTCCACAAACTGGCCCGTTCATGGTTGCGAAGAGTCTAAAACTTCAGGATTTCTTCTTTCTTCTAGGAGGAGCTCAACATACCACACCAAGACTCCAAGACATGGAAGTCACTTCTTGGGGCTCAGAAACCCACTCCAGCAGGGCCCAGCAGGGCTCAGACAGGTATGGTTGCAGGTCCAGTCAGGTCCAGTGCAGCAGGTCAGCTGGGCAGTTGCAGGGAGAATGCTGGAACTTGTTGTGTCCTTGTAGCTCAGAACCAGAAGCCCAGCTAACTAGCCCTTGGATTCACTCAGGCAGCCTGGGATGAAGGGTGCAGGTCCAGTCTTCCTTCTCAGACAGCAATGCAAGCCTCTAGCAGCAGGGCAGTCCTTCTTCTTAGTAACCACAGGTCCTGGAGTGTACTGAAGAGTGGGTCTGAGGATCTCCCTTTTATACCTGGTGCCCACTTTGAAGTGGGAGAAACTACAGGACTCTTTCGTCTACAGAAGTGTCTGGAATTTCCTGCCTTCCTGCCCTGCTCCCAGTCTATCTGCAGGCATAATAGGCTACTGTGAAGTTCGTTGTGTGTGAGCTGAGCAATGTCTAGAGTGCAAGTGAGACAGGTGACAGCTCTGCCCCTCGCATCAAGTCACATTTGCCCATTACTCTACTGTGTGGCTGCCTAGGAGGAATATACGAAGACCAGCTGCCAAGTACACCTCATTATGTAATCCAGGAAACAGGCTGCAGGCAAAAAACAGTTACGACAAGAAAATGCCAACTTTCTAAAAGTGATATTTTCAGAATTGTGACTTAAATTCCGACTTTACCATTAAAGGGGTTTTAAATTACAGTTCCTCAGACACCAACCATGACATAACTACCTGCTCCCACACAAAATGTATAACTTAATATATGCAATAAGGCAATCCAATGTTATCCTATGGGAGAAATAGGCCTTGTAATAGTAAAAACCAAATTTGAGAGTTTTTCACTACCAGGACATGTAAAACTTAAAAGTACATGTCCAACTTTTCAAATACAAGGTACCCTGCCCTATGGCCTGTTGAGGGCCTACCCTAGGGGTGACTTATATGTATTAAAAAGGAAAGTTTAGGCCTGGAAAACGGTTTATTTTGCCAGGTACGAATGACAGTTTAAAACTCCACACACAGGCTACAATAGCAAACCTGGGACAGGTGGATTTGGGGTTTGCTTGTGTTTCACCCTGACAAGAATTGTGGGTGCTGCTTGAGTAGAGTTTCACCCCCTCAACCAGTAACCCAATTCCCTATGCCAAGGTTTAGTATCAGGAGCATTCAGGAGAGTGAATGCCTTAACGCTACCATGGCTGAATCGCCTTCTATATTCTTTATGATTTTCCTCCTATTGTTTTTTTTTGGGGGGGTTCAAATTGTTCTTATTAAATTTACCAACGTATCACAATATGACAGATATTGTAATTTGCACCCTTCCACTTCATCTATATGTTTAAGAGCAGATCCCTTATATCGTGGGACCATGTCAGCCATTCACCAAAAATATAACAAAATGAACCTTTGAACTTTCATGTAACTCAATACAACAATCTCCACATAAAGGATCACTTATAGGGTGAAAAGGAGGTATGGGAAGGTTTGGCAGATAAGGGAATGAGAGGGAGTGAAAGAGGACAGAATGAAGATCAAAGAGGAAAAAGGGGAGGAACATTTCAGGTTATAAAACCAAAGCAAAGTAAAACTTTGCTGCACTGGGCTGGGGGACCCCCCATGCACCGTTACCAGAGCCGGGGTCCTCTCCTGGGTCCGACAGCTACCGCCATCTTCAGCACTTTTGCAGCCATGTTTGCAGAAGCGCCACCGGCTGCCCGCTGCAAGGCATCACAACCTGTCTGAGACCTCTGCGGCTGTAAAGGTTGTGGTGGTCACTGCAACCCTGCTAGGGGCTTTGGGAGGCCAGCCAATACAGGATGAGGTAGGATGTCACACAGCCCCAGGCAGGAGCTCACGATCAAGCGACTGATTAGGTGGCCAACTTCGCCATGTCCCTCCTCTGATTCCTTTGATACCCCAACTTCTGTCCAAGCTTTAGATTCCATTGCGGCAGAGGAGATCTTGGCTCAACATTTCAAAGTCACTATCAGTTCAAGCCATTGGTTGATCCCGCTCACTCCCTCCCCTTTGAAGTTCCCCAACATAGTTCTTTCCCAGAGGCTACAGCTCTTGGTGTGGAGGTTAAAAGGAGCAACTTGCAGAGTAAGGGACTGCCAAGACACTCAGCTTTAGCAATTTAACAGTTACATATGCCTTCTACCTTGAAGTCGTATGTTAGTCATTGGGGAAAGTTTCAGAGATGGTGCTCTCTCCATAATCTTTCTCCTGTGTAATGTAATCTTAATGAAGTGTTACTTCACCTGGATAGCCTCACGGGCGACAAGCAGAGCCCTACAAATGCACCTTACATTACATTACATTACAAATACTATGAGAGGAGTTGGAAATTGGGTTTCTGGTTGGCATCCTGTTAAAGAAGCAACCAGAATTCTAGTCAGAGTAAGTCAGACACACCCTAGATTAACCTGTGCTCACCCAGTGGTAGCCTGGCACAGAGCAGTCAGGCTTAACGTAAAAGGCAATGCATAAAGTATTTGTGCAACACTTCAAACAGTAAAACTATGAAAATACCACACAAAAAATACCACACGTGGTTTGTAACTAGAGTTTAATTTAATGAACAAAACAAGACCAAAACCTTAAAAATCCAATAAGTATAACCGGAGTTATGGATTATTAAAGACTAAACTGAAATGTAGTGCTTAAATGCATAAAGCACCAACTGGGGTGATCTGGCTGCACTAGACCAGGTCAAATCCAAACGTTCAGGCCGACCATGATGGAGCGCAGGTCGGACACAGGCAGGGACCAGCCTTGGCCCAACGAATCAGTACCTTGGTTTGCGGTTGCGTTGACGTCGAGGACGAGATGCGAGGAGGAGTGGAGGAGATGCATCATTGTCGATCCCTTCGGATGTAGGTGATGCGTTGGATCCGAGCCACACAAGTCGGAGATGCATCATCATCAAACCACAAGATGAAAGTGATATGTTGTTGTTGAGACACGCATGTCAAAGATGCATTGGGAACAGGAGGCATTGCGCCGCACAGTCAGCGATGTGATGCCTTTAGTCCTTACAGCAGCGGCGATGCATCGACGTCCAGAGAGATGCACCATTTTCCGAGCTGCGCAATGTTGGCGATGCATGGGTTTTTACTGGAGAAGCACTCTATACCCACTTCCAAAGGTCCAGGACTGGATTGGCACTGCTTGGCAGGGCAAGGCTCTCAGGTGCTTTAGGTGGATAGTTGAAAGTCTTTGACGCCCCTGAGACTTCAAAACCCAAGGCAAGAAGACAAGCCCTTTGAGTCACTGTGGTTTGGGCCTGGAGGGATGCAGGTCCAGTCTTTTGCACTCCCAGGCAAGAGGGCAGCAGGCAGCAGATCAGCAGAGTAGAAGTCCAGCAGAATAGCAGGTCAGCAGAGTGGCAATCCTTTCAGCAGCGCAGCAGTCCCTCTTCCTGGCAGAGTGTCCACAGGTCCAGAAGTGTACTGAGTTGGTGGTGTCAGAGGTCCAGTACTTATACCCAGTTGTGCCTTTGAAGTAGGGGAGACTTCAAAGAGGGGCCTTTGAAGTGCACAGAATCCCTGCCCTTCCTGCCCAGCACCAGACTCCCTACAGGGGGTTATGCAGCCATTTGTGTGGGGACAGGACACAGCCTCCCTCCCATTTGCCCAGGATGGCCCATCAGGATGTGGATGGCCCATCAGTCACACCTAACCTCCCTTTGTGTGTAGCTGTCTAGAGGGAATGCACAAGGTCCTCTGTCACCAATCCCAGATGTGTATTCAGAGACATGCAGAAGGCACCAAATGGCTAAAGTAAAAAATGCCAACTTTCTAAAAGTTAATCAACACAAAGGAGTTAGGCCCAAATGGACAAAGTGCAGGTAGGGCCATATAGTCAAGAAGAAAAGCTTTGGTGCCTAATGGACACTCGATGTGTGTTTTACATAATTTGAATTATTCACATATCTCGTGTTGTTTTAAAAAGAAATGGGTTTCTGTTTTAACCCACAGATACTCTGCTGTATACCGATGGTCCTGTGATTGGTCTCTTCAAGCAGGGAATATATTTTATCTCTGCAGGTAGGAACTACAGCCTGGTTATAGCTTTGCACAATTCGTGCCCGTGGTGTCCAAAAAGTGATAGTTTCCCCTTGATTTGGCAGGTTTCTCCAAAAAGATTCCAAATTGCCCGAAGAATAATTGATATCTTCCCGCCAGGTACTGATGTTGATTATTGTGTGAATTCTTCCCCAAAATTTTTTTGTGAAGGAGCCAGTAATAACAATGAATAATATGATTACTTTGTTTATCCCAAATTATTCTAGATAACACCACCGCACGCAGAAGCTTAGTGCAATGAATTAAGAAGCCCTGATGAGAGTCCTTGTATTTGTAGCCTAGGACTCGAAACGCGTTGGCATTTCCTTGACACTGAGGAACAGAGATTTAATCATTACGTCCTACGGAGGGGTTTTTTAAAAAATTGTTCCCCTGCTATGGACATTATGTTTTGTTCCCTTTGTGATTATGAGCTATGCTGATCATTTGATTGATTAATTAATTGCACATAATATTTGTTTTGTGGTTAGTAATGTGGTGCGGTTGTATTGTTCATTGTCATTAATGTCATTGATTCATGTATTATTGATTTCATGATTGATTTTTTATGATTTTTGTATAGAAAGTTGGGAATATGTTGGTGTGTCCTTTTTGCAATTGCATGAATATTCGAAAAAATAAAACGAATGTAGACAAATAAAAAGGAAAATAAAAACTTGGTCAAACAAAATAATCAACTTTCTAAAAGTGGCATTTTCAGGATTACAATTTAAATTGTAACTTTACCATAAGTTGGCATTTTAAATTGTGATTCCAGAGACAGCAAACATGGGGTCCCATCTCTTCCCAGTTGATAGTTACACTTATAAAATATATTAAGATAATCCCAATGCTAACCCATGGGAGAGATAGGCCTTGCAGTGGTGAAAAAATAATTGAAAAATTGACATGTAAAACTTAAAAGTACATGACCTACTTTTTGATTACAAATGATTTTAGTGTTTTTTTATTTTTACAAAAGGAACAAAAGAAAACAGTAATGCAAATACATGACAGGGTGTGCAGGTGTAATGAACACATTTCATGTACAGTATTGGCTGATAGACTGTGGGCTATGCAGGGTACAGAAGAAAGGTAAATCATACAAGAAGTAATGGTAATACCTAGTGCCAAATAATACTTAAGGAAAAACAGTCACAAGAGGGTCATAGCAACAGGCATGACAAACCTGCAGTATAGGCTTAGTAAAACACCTAGTGAGATACATGGTGCAAGTACCTATCCTGTAGAATACATATTTTCAAAATATATATCACATAGTACATAGTATTAAAAAACATACTTTTTAAGAAGGCGACATTCTGACTATATATACGCACGGGGTTCAGTATAGGTAGTGCTTAAGAGGTCATTTTGTAGCATATTAGGGGACTTAAGGAGGTTTGGTATTGGAAAAATAGCTGGCGAGTGTCTTCCAAACAGAAGTATTCTGTGGTTTCCAGGGGGAGTTTTGAACAGTGATGTTGTTGGCCCCCTTTTAGTAAGCAACCTAATTCAGCCAGTATCGAAACGAGGTAGCAGCAGTGTTCTTCCAGTTAGCGAGAACAGACTTGCAGGCCACAGATAATACATCTACAAGAAGACTATCACAATGTGACTTGAGTTGTGGATCTAGGAAACCCTGTATTAGGGAAAGAAAGTCCTTTTTCAGGATAAAATCGAATATGCAATCCCAGAACGACAAGACCATGCTGCAGTAAGAAAGTAGACTCCCAGGCTGACCTGGAGCACAAATCGAGGGTGCTCAGGCCAATCCTGAAGCTGTTCTCATGCGTGAGAGCAGCTTCAGGATTGGCCGCAGGGGATTCTGGGAGCCTGTGCTGTCTGGAGAAGAGGAGCAGGAGAGGGCGACCAGGCCGGCTGCAGGTACGTTTTATTTAATATGTTTTTTATTTTTCCCACCCGCTACCCCTATGCCCCCCTAACCCCCACTCTCGCCCTCCCCGCCGCTTGTCATGCACACCGGCCGCTACTGTGCAGGGGTCCAAAATGTCCTTTGTAGGAGCCAGCATTTG
Organism: Calotriton arnoldi; assembly: GCA_963921515.1. Lineage (NCBI taxonomy): Eukaryota > Metazoa > Chordata > Amphibia > Caudata > Salamandridae > Calotriton > Calotriton arnoldi. The sequence continues at coordinate 82,317 of CAWUFW010021292.1, read as the reverse complement.
GGAGAGAGAAGGGTGACTTTATAGGTTACAACTGATTTCCAGATTAGATGCCAGGTGTCTGGAGAGATAGTCCCCGGGTATGCCTTTTCTTCTGAAGCTTCAGGGTCAGGTATGTAGATGTTGGCTTTAAGAGATGGAAGAACTTGGAGGAATCGTGGGCGGTATTATTGAAAGCAAGTATGGTCTTGAGGAGGGATGGATCTCTTTGGGGTACTTAAATTTGGACAAACTAACTTTAAGCTTGAGGAAGTCGTAGAAGTCTATGTAAAGCAAATTGTAATGGACATGTCCTACATTTTGAGTAAACTGCACCTTGCTCTTGGGCTGTCCAGGGCCTAACTTACGGGTGACTTTTATGTATTAAAAGGAATGTTTTGTCCCTCCAAGAAGGTTTAACTTGCCAGGTCGACATGGGAGGCCTGAGACATGTTTAAAAGGGCTACTGAAGTGGGTGGCACAATCAGTGCTGCAGGCCCACTAAAAGCATTTAATTTACAGTCCCTGGGCACATGTAGTACACTTTATTAGGGACATATAAGTAATTAAATATGCCAATTGTGGATAAGCCAATGTTAGCATGTTTAAAACAGAGAGCACATGTACTTTAGCACAGTCTTGCGCCATCTTGTGCTTCCCAAAGTGACATGCGCACTTTGAAGCTCTCCACTCAACTGTCTTAGACAGCTGGGTGAAGACCAAGCACAGGCCTCAGGGCCTGAAGGGGCGTCCTGCCAGTGGCGGCCAGCATGGCTCGCGGGTGGGGGGACAGGCACGGGGGGTTGGGGGATCACACGGGGGTCGCGATTGTGGGAGGGAGCATAATTTTCTTTTTTAAACTTACCTTGCCGCCGGGTCCCACGTCTCTGCTCCTGCTCTCCTGCCTCCGACTTCAGGAACAGGAAGCATACAGCCAGGTTCCTTCCTAAGCCAATCACAACACTTCAATGCAGCATTGTGATTGGTCTGAGCGCCGTTACGGCGCTGAGCCAGGGGCTGGAGGAGTGGGCATGTTCTCCATGCAGGCTGTAATGCAGCCTGCATGGAGAACGGGGAAAGTGCGAATGACTGGTTTGGTGGCTCAAGAGGGCAGACCAAACAGTCATTGTGCACTTAGGAGTGGGCAAACCACTCCTCCCCTGCTCCGAGGGCAGAGCAGCAGCCTGCCCACCCGCCCGCCTGCAAAGCAGCACAAACATAAAATGATAACAACTGAAAGTTATCATCATTTTATGTTTTTGCTTCTCGCACTGCTTTAAAGCAGTGGGGCAACGCTCCTTCGCCATAGCAGAGGAGCCAACACTGCGTCCAGCCAGCCCACTCCATCCAATCCAGGTGCTTCTTTCATGCTGGTTAACAGCATGAGAGCAGCGTCTTGATTGGTTAGGGGAGCTCGACTGCAGATTCAGAAGTGGAACACCGAGGATGTGCCATCGTGGGTAAGTACTATTTATTTTATTTATTTAAAATGTTTTTCTAGTGTCTTATTTTGGGCTTTTGGAGGGAGGGGTATTTTATTTTGGGCTTTTGGAGGGAGGGGTGGTTTACTTTAGGGTTTTGGAGGGAGGAGTGGTTTACTTTGGGGTTTTGGAGCGAGGGGGTGTTTTATTTTGGTTTTTTTGCGATGTGGTGGGGCACTTCACTCGCCCTACCACTTTCAAAGGGTTCCAGCCACCCCTGTTTTTGCCGGGGCAAGACAGCCAGCCAAAGTGACATGTGCACTTTGAAGCATCCAGCCAGCCGCTGCTCCTGTCCTCCGCACACGCCTTGCATGTCTTTGGGCTTGGAGTTGGCTGACTGCTGCAGTGCGCACGTCGGAAAAATAAAATAGCAATGAAACAATGAAACAGTGGTGTAGCTAGAGAGGGGTGGGGGGTGCGTGCCGCCATGGGCGGCACGAGTTTTGGGGCGGCGGACAAAACTTTTACCAGCACTCCCCCTCTTCACTGCGGCCGCCAAAAGGGCGGTAAAAGCAGGGACCGCTGGGGGACGCGCGTGCACCACCTTCTAAGATGGCCGCCTGAGCTCGGAGCTCCGCGCTACGTCGGGAGGCCGCCGGGATTTCAGCAGTTTCAGCACTGCTTTTATATTGCCGAAGGAAGGCTTTTGCAGCGGAACAACTGCTCATCATGTGGCAGTCTTTTGGACCCGTTTTTCTGCTTTCTGCCATGTAGGAAAACCTGCAATACTTCTCCTGCATTCCGGCCGCCATTTTGTCCTTCACTTCTGACGGGAGCTTTCCTGTCAGGTCAGCCATGCTTCATTTATAAGGTACTGTGTTTGCTCAAAGATACATACTTCATACGTATCTTAATTTTTGATTCTTGCTCCAGCTTCCTTTTCTGCTTCACGCCGCGAGTTATTTTATTTTTTAATTTATTTTATTTTTTCATTTCTCATATCAACAGGAGTATTTACTATCTATTTACCCCCTCATCGTTGCTTCTATTCTTCTCTTGGGTTAATGGGCAGATCTAAACAGCTACTACACTCGAGCAAAAAATCTACTACTGGACTGCCTGCGACGCACTCTGCTCCTTTGACACCCTCTATGGGGGACTTGCATAATCCTCCTGATATGGCTCACTCTAACTCCTCTAGAGCAGCTTCTGCTTCCATTGTGCCGTCAAAGCTGAATTCACCTGCCTCTGCTAATAAAAGACTTAAACAGGACCCCCCTCTCCGCCTAAACCTACTTCTCCTGTGTCGTTGGACATAATTCTTGAAGAAATATGTGCCTTATGCCCATTTATAGAGGAAACCAACTCACGCCTTCAGGTTCTGGACACTAAATGGTTTACGTTGGATTCCAGGCTCTCCACGGTTGAACAGCACGTGAGTGATCTTCAAGATACTTCTACAAAAATTTCTTCTTTGGAGAGGGAGGTGGCTCTCTTGAAGAAATCTGCTGAAGACCTTGAAAACAGAAACAGGCGCAATAATCTACGCCTGTATGGTCTTCCTAAGGGTATCGAGGGAGACAACCAGGTGACCTTTTTCACCTCCTTTCTTCCGAAACTTCTGGATCTCCCTGCTTCATCTTCTTTAAATATCCAACGTGCTCATAGGTTGGGACCTCGCCTTTCTTCCACAACTGCTCCTTCAAAACCTCGTGGCGTGATCCTTCTTTTTTGCAATTCACGGACCTTTCTCTTGTTCTAAATGCGGCCAAACTCAAGAAGCAACTAATATGGTCTGGAGCTAAATTATTCATATCTCAAGATGTTTCAACAGTAACTGCTAAACGTAGGAAAGAATTTCTGGATCTTAGACCAGCTTTACGTTCTATGGGAGTTCGGTATGGTTTGTTCCATCCATGCTTATTCAAAGTGACTTTTCAAAATAACACTTCCACTTTTGAAGATCCTGCAGATCTTAGGAAATTTCTTCATTCACACTCCTCGACTACCATGGACACTGCTGGTCCTTCCTCCTCATCGTGACTTTTATTCTTGTAATTGCGCTGATTTTCCATGATGCAGTTTAATTCGTTTTAACCCTCACTAACCACTTCTTTTGCAGGTTATGTTTTTTGTGATTTTATCTGTCGTAACTGTTCATGTTATGTTTCTTACTCTCATCTTTTTTACAGACCGTTTGGACCCCCTTCATATTAATTCCATAACCTCGCCTTCCTTGTTGACGTCCCGGCGTGGTTCGTCTCCCCTGTTTGGGTACGCCGTCTTTGTGGTTCGTCGACAGTCCCAGTTACTCTGTGTTTCCTTTTAGGTATGTTTTTCAGTCGTAATTCTTTGTATGACATGTACTGTCTTTTCCTTCTATCTTACTTATTCCTTTTCCTTCTTTCCTCCCCTTCTTCTCCTTTCTCTCTCTTTCAATTCGCATTTAATATGTCATTTCATAACTCTTTTTTCTTACATCTCCTTTTCTCTCTCCACTCTGATGTTTATTATATGTTTCTTAAAATTAACTTGTTCTCTTCCATTCAAGGTTGTTTCATGCAATGTGAAAATCTCTATCTTTATCTCTTACTTCATGTTTTTATTATTGCATATTTTGTTCTTTATGTATTGTTAATGATTTTGCATTCAGAGTTATTTCCTGGAATGTGAAAGGTTTTATTAATCCAATTAAGAGGCAGAGAATACTATCCCATCTTGCCTCTTATAACCCTGATTTGGTCCTTTTACAAGAGACCCACCTTACAGACTCTGAGGCGCTAAAATTAAAAAAGGTTGGGTGGGTTCAGTTTTATCCTCTCCTTCTTCTAATAAGAAAAACTGTGTTATAATTTTATGTCATAAAAAGTTGAATTGTAAAGTTATTTCGCAAGAGACTGATGCAGAAGGAAGATGGTTGTTAGCTAAGTTGTTAATTAATAACATTTCTTTAACCGTGTTCAATGTTTATGGTCCTACTCATCCTGATTGTTCCTTTTGGCCTGTGATTACGCAGAAATGTGTTCAGTTTAGAGATGATTACTTCATACTAGGAGGTGACTGCAATCAAGTTGTTGATCCCTTTCTTGACCGTAAATCTCAGGTTCGCTTCATTCCCCATAAAACTCATAAACACTTTCTTGATACTATATCTCAATCACACCTTGTTGACTCTTGGAGACTTTCTCACCCTGATACTCTTGACTTCTCTTTTTCTCTCCCCCTCACAATTCCCTCTCTCGTTTAGATTATATTTTTCTCTCTCAATCTCTCTCTCAAAACTTGTTATCTTCCTCTATTGAACCTATTGTCATCTCTGATCATCCCCCAATCATAACTGACCTTGACTTGCTCCCTCCACATCCCAGGTCCTCCCGCAGGCGTTTTAACAATTCTCTTCTTCTTGACCCTCTTTTCTCTTCCTCTTTCATCTCTTTTGCTAATGAATTCTTTGACCTCAATAATGACCCAACCTCCTCCCTTCATATATTATGGGATTCCTTCAAGGCTGCAGCGAGGGTTTTATCATAGATTTCGTTTCCTAAAAAAGAAACGCTTTCTTCAACAACATAAAGCTACCCTAGCGCATATTAAAGCCTTAGAACATAAGTTTTATACTTCTTCGGCGGACTCAGTCTTACCGGATCTGATCCGTGCCAAATTAACCTTTAACAAAACTACAACTGACAATGCATCTTCAATACTTCTCCGTAGTAGCGCTCGCTATTACGGGGGTCGTAATAAAGTAGGAAAACTTCTAGCGAACTATCTCAAAATCTGTAAGGACCGCACTCTGATCGACTCTATTTATTCTTCAGATGGCTCTCTTATTCATAAAGATCAGGACATTCTCTTTTTTTTTTAATAATTCTTTATTAAAGATTTTTACATTTATATCCCCACAGATAGCCCACCCTCCACCCCACCCAAAGCTCAGACTTGCCAAATATTACCAAATACAAACAATATTTCATTTCATTGCATATCATCATTAATATTGAAAAAAAAAGAAAAGAAGAGAAAAAAAACAATAAAAAATAGAAAAATAAAAAAAAACCCACAAAGAAAAGCCATAAAAAAAAAAAGGATTTCGCTTAATACAGAAACCTAGACAGTTCCAGTCTATAATAGAGATTTAACATGGATTGATTAAGTATTGTCCATTTGTCTTTGTGACCATTGTAATAGCGGATCCCATATTGCCAGTCCTTTTTTACGTTTACCACGCCCCTTTCTTTTATAAATTGCAACTTCCAAACTACAGGTAGCCAGTAATCAGGATCTCCATTGTTGAAAAAAGGGTGGGTTTGTGTCCTGCCATGCTGGCGCAATACATAATCTAAAGACCGCCATAGCGACAAATATCAGCCCACGCATATATTTTGGTCGGTCGATATTAGATACACCTAACATAATCTCATCAATAAGAATTTCTACTCTTACGTTAAATACTTCAGATAAAAAGGCTGAAATATCATTCAATACTTTTATTAATATTGTGCAAGTAGCGAATATATGTATACTATCAGCTTCAGGTAATGCACATCTAGGACATGTGGTTCCTTTCCCCGTCCCCCATTTAGCAATTTTATAGGCAGTATAGTATAAGAAAAAAAAGGTTTTATAATATTGAGCCAGTAACTTGATAGACATTAAACAGGACTGATATTTTACGAAGGAGTGGTGAACAGTTTCAGCCGAGACTCCAAGTTTAGCCTGCCATTTCGTTATGTATTTGTCCAAATCATCTGAATTACAAATGTTCAATGATTCGTAAATTTCTCCAATTTTTATATCAGTCTTTTTAGACAAATTCTCCATTATCTGAGCTCTTTGGAATTTAAGTTCCCCCCCTCCTTTCTTCATAAGAAAATCCCGAATTTGAAGGAATTTAAAGAAATCCCGATGATCTAGATTATATTCCAATTGTAATTCCCCAAAGGATTTCAGTCCTGAAATCGTATAAAAACATCCAAGTTGTGTAATCCCGTTCGATATCCATCTTTCCATACATATGTCGTTGAAAATCCCGGGAAGATTATTATTGTTATAAATTGGGGTATAGTAAGATAATCGTCCGATACACACTAATTTACGGATAAAATTCCAAGCCTTATAGATACCGTATATAGACTTAAATCTAACTTTTTTAAAGTAACTATCGTTCACATGGCGCCATAAACATTCTCTAGATTCATTTCCTAATAACAGCTCTTGCGGTGTTAGAATATTCCCTGCACTACTGGCATCTGTCTTAAATAATAAATTAATGCAGTATTTCAGTATGGTAGCCCAATAATATAATTTAAAATTGGGCAATGCCATTCCCCCTCTGTCTTTAGGTAAAGTAATAGTTCGTAGTGCTCTTCGCGGTTTCCTATACCCCCATAAAAATCTAGAAAACATACTATCCATGTCTTTAAATAATTGTGGTGGGAATTCCAGACAGATTGATCTAAAAAAATATAAAAATCTAGGCAAAAAAAGCATTTTAATCAAGTTGCACCGACCGCCGATAGATAGATGGAGATTATTACAGCGAATCATATCTTTTTTTGTACGTTGCATTAGTGGAACAAGATTATCATTAACTAAATTCCCTATTTTGGCGGTTATGCTAACGCCGAGATATATAGCTTTCTCTGTTACTCGGATATCGGTCAGCTCGATTTTGCTATTAAGAATAATTTGAGTTTTGCTTTGATTTAATTTGTAACCGGATATCTCACCGAAGATCCTAGCTTCTTCTTCAATCACCCCGATTGCATTCTCTGGGTCACTAGTGACCAACGCGATATCATCTGCGTATGCAAGTATTTTTGTGGCTTGGTCTCTTATCCAAACAGGTGGGATCAATACATTGTTATCCAATCTCCGGATAAATAGATCGATGTATAAGGCGAATAAAAGAGGCGAGCACGGGCACCCTTGCCTTGTCCCTCTGGTGATAGGGAATGGTTCTGATGTTGCTCCGTTCACCATGATAACAGCGGATGGATCCCAATACAGCATCTGTACTGCTTTGATGAAGGGTTCCCCTATACCATACCTTGCCATGACTGCCCAGAGATATTTCCAGGAGACCCTATCAAAAGCCTTTTCGGCGTCTAATAATATAAGTGCCATAGGGTCTCCTGCTATCTTAGACCAGTCAAACAGTGAGATTACCCTCTGAATATGATCGGTAGTCGCCCTGCCGGGAATGAACCCATGATGCCGTACCGATACAATTTTATGTATATTCTGGGCTAATCGTGTAGCCAATAACTTGGAATAGATTTTAGAATCACCAGTTATTAATGTGATAGGGCGGTACGACCCAAGTTCCGTAGAATCTTTATGTTTTTTAAAAAAAAACACAATTTTGGCCATGGACCAAGATCCCGGAGGTCGTCCCCCCTGAAATATATGTGCGACCAGCTCAACCAGTATATTTTTTATTTGTGGGGAAAATTTGACGTAAAATTCAACGGGAATCCCATCCATTCCAGCCGCTTTACCTGGAGCTAGGCTATTTAATGCAAGAGAAATTTCTTCCCATTGCGGAATAACATCCATACTTTCTATGTCATTACTTTCTAATCTAACAAATCTATCCTGATCGATATATACCTTAATTGATTCCTATGGTATATTGGTCTCCTTATACAACTCCTGATAATATTTTTGAAATGCAGTTCTGATTGCTTCAGGATCTGTTTTTAACCCAGCTTCTGGATCCCGGATATCCTTAATAAAATTAGCAGTACTTTGTTCCCGGGTTCGTACCGCCAGCTGATGTCCCACCTGTTCATTTAATTCATATACATTTTCCTTATATATTGTAGCTTTATCGATAGCTCTTACCATTAATACTTCTATAATACAATTTTTTGCAATCGCAATCTGTCTAAGTTCATTTTCAATGTCCCTTCCCTCTTGTATAGCTTTTATTAAACCTTCTTCTGCGATAACTACGTTATTCTGAAGTGATTTCATATCTTGTTTTGCTTTTTTATTAGCATTCAATGAAAATCGAAGTGTTTCACCTCTAATACCTGCCTTTAGGGCATCCCATACAATATCGATTGTTGCACTATCTATGTTCTCTTCTATAAATCTAGGAATCCACTGTCGCATAGAATCACAGTATTTTTCATTTATTAATAATGCCCTCTCGAACGTCCATGTTTTCCTATTGTGCTTTGTTGACCCACATTCAATGGTTAAAAGAAGAGGGTTATGGTCAGAGAGTACCCTTGGTAATTTTTCAATAGTGCACCTAGCGGCTAATGTTTTAGAAACCAAAAATAATCTAATCTTGCGTGTCGTGCATGTGGGTAGGAGTAATGAGTGAAGCCTGGGTCCTTCGGATGCGCCACTTGCCAACTGTCTATCAAACCGTGAGTTTGACATAGGTTTTGAAAGCTTGAAAGACTCTTGGCTTCCTACCCTTATACTGAAAACACAAATCCTCTGACCAATTACTAGGTAAATTCAAATTGCAATCCCCGCAGATAATTACTGGAAGTGGCCAATGAACAAGCTCATTCGATATATAATCTAAAACTGCTGGGTCATCACTAATATTACTATATATTGTACAAACAGTCATTTTAACCCCATTGTTTTGCTGACACTCAGTAATAGCCCATCGTCCATTTTTATCCGACATAGAACGAGTGAATTGTGTCCCGCTCGCTTTCCCCAATATAGCTACACCCTTTGTCCTTGCCCCTTGTGTTGTGGCAGTGACCACCTTAAAACCCAGTTTATTAAGTAAATGTATTTGAGATCCCTCAATATGTGTTTCTTGTATACAAAGAATATTAGCCCCAGTCAGTTGTAACCCGATAGCCACTCTTTGCATTTTCTTTTCGTCATTAAGGCCACAGATATTGATAGTCAAAATTATTAATTTATCCATGCTGGTATTTGTCAATCCTTAATATATATTTACTTGTCTTCTCTGTATTTATTCTATTTAGATATTTTCTCTCCTTACTACTTCTTTCTACATTAGACCTAAAGATTATTAGAGATCGTCGTTACCCCAGGTCTGAGCTTCTGAACTCCCTCCCCCGCCCCTTTCTGTGACCCCCACCCCCACCAGTATGTGGGCAATCAGGCTCAGTCCTGAGCCTGTTTTGATGGCGTCTGTCTCATCCTCACCCCACCCCCGCCGCCCTCTCGCTTCTTGGTGTTTTCTTTTCTTTTCCTCTTCCCTTCCCTTTCTCTTTCTCCCCTTTTTTTTTTTTCCCCCCTTCCTTGTCTCCCCCTCAACATCCCCAAGAACAGATAGCCAGTTTCTATCACACTTCCCGAGGGAAATTTTTTTTAAAAGAAGAAAAAGAAAGAAAAACCCCCCAGCCTCCAGATCAGTGACCATTACTAACTATTACTGGCCGTTACTGACCAGAACTAATGAGAAAAAAGAGAGAAAAAAAGACATATAATGCACATCAAAAATTGGTGACAAAATATCAAATCAATAAGGGATAGCAGCCTTATTTCCAATCCAGTCTCTAGTTATTATTCTCCTTGCGCTTTTTTCCCTGTAGTAATTTCCTCTAACATTTTTTGCGCTTGTATTTCGGATGTAAAATAGGAATACTGTCCTTGGAAATTGACTTTTAATTTAGCAGGGTTTTGTAGATAAACGGTAGCATCCGCTTTCTGAAATGGCGCAATCATCTGTCTTAGTCGCCATCTCCTCTCCACTGTAGCATGAGCAAAGTCTGGACGGACAAAGTAAGAAAAATTCTCCCAATTCCTTTTCTTGTCAGGTATCGCCAATTCAAACCCAGATTGTCGAAGAAGAAAATTTCCGAAGAAAATTAAGATTGCTCTAGGATATTGTTGGTCATTCGAACGTCGTTTTGATATATTTAGAGGAAATCTATGCACCCGCTGGATTTCTGTATCCCAGTTCCATTGTGCCAATTCAGGGAGAGAATTTTTTAGCAGATTAATTGTGAATTTCCTGATGTCCTCACCCTCACTGTTCTCTGGTATCCCTAATAACCTTAGATTGTTGCGGCGTTGCCGATTTTCCGCTTCCTCCATCTTCCACATTACGTCTTTCAGGCTACTTTCTTGAGCCATTGTTGTTTTTTTCAAGGTATCAACCGTGGTCTCTAGCTGTTCAGTTCGATTTCCTAATGTACTTAATCTTTCCACAATCTCGGTACATGTTTTCCCGACTATTCTGATTGAGCCCTGTATCTTTTTAGAGGCTAATCGGGCTTGTCGGTTCTCCATCTTTACTTCGTCCTGAAATGATTTGAGAGACTGCAGAATCAGGGATAAGGATGGTTCTCCAAGTGAGGCCGAGTCTTTCTGTCCCGGCAAACTTGTTAATTGTTCACTAGGCGATTTCATAATCTCAGGTACCTCAGTTCCTAATAGTGTCTGAGTATCCGAGTAATCCCAGCCTAGTTCTCCCGATTCCTTTATCGCTTTCCGTCTCTGATGAGCCCTTTTACCATCCGATAGTCTCTTAGTTTTCCTGGGTAACCTTTTTTTTCCCCTCCTGGTTGACTACAATAGCTAGTGGATGTATCCTCACCACGTTCCTCAAAACTACGTGAGCTTGAGGCTAAGTTTTCTGACTCCCCCGACTCCTCATTCAACGAATAAAATTTTTCCAATGGATCTGGAGACAAAGAACCCGTCTCATAGTTATTTTCCCTCTGTATTTTCCTCTGTATTTCCTTTTCCTTTTCAGTGGAAAGAATGGGGAGGGTTGAGTCCTTATCATTAGACATATCTAGCCCATTTGAGATTTCTTTAACTATGCTTGATGTTGCAGCTAGGAGGGCTATATCTGGGGTATTGCCTTTGACTAGAACTTCCACCCCTCCTGGGTGTTCCTTTAAAGATTGTTCAGGCGTGGCCAATATGGTTGTCTCAGTGCTGGACTCCCATGATAACCGCCCGTTACTGTTATCCGTCATTATGTCAGGGGTGGTGTTGGAGCCAGAACAGACTATAACGGATGGTTCAACACCAGTAATAGTTCCAATTGGGATATCACTTATACCGCTTATGTCCTTTAGATGCTCTCGCCCCTTTTCAAATTCGATTGCTCCTTTAGTTGGAAACAGGCTCGTTATAGCAATCTGTCTTTTGTGCTGGTCCCCAATTACAGCACCCTTTGACAATACATTTTTGTTAGTAACTTGTTTCCCGTCCTTACCAGAATACAGTTCTTGTTTTTTCCGATCCTTGTCTGTTTTCTTGTTCTGCTCGGGTTGTACAGATGTAGCCACCTGCACCTGCACCGTTGCACGCGTCTTACTCCGAGCACTACGAGCCGCCATCTGTTCTCCTCGCTGTGCTCCGTATTTTCCGGCGTCTATGTGGCTAAGCAGCGCCGCTCCTACGTCAGTACTCATGCAGCTAGCGGCGGCCGCCGTCAGTAGGAGCCGCGCAAGAAATTCTCAGCGTCTGTACCGGCTCTCGTCTTGCACACTCCTCGCCAAGGGCCGTCGAATAGCTGATCTGCGGCAGCCTCTGCACCATCCATTCAGCAGAGGCCAACCGTTGATGTCTCCGTGCATAGCCAGCGCCGCCTGGGAAAAGAATCACTTAATCACGGGAAATCTCCGGAAGACATGCGGGGGTGAGTATCGGAGGATTTCACTCAGCCGCCATCTTGCCTCTCCTCAAAACTGAGATCAGGACATTCTCAATGAATTTAAGCTTTTTTACAAAGATTTGTACACACCAGAGTCTCCTCCTTCCAGGTCTCTTATTCAGTCTTATCTCGATAATCTTCCAACTCCGTCTAATTCTCACCTTAATCTTTCTGATCTCAAAACAGACTTATCCCTCAATGAATTATCCACTGCTTTAAGCGTCTTAAAGAAAGGGAAAACTCCCGGTCCGGATGGTTTTTCAGTTGAATTTTATTTGCATTTTTCTAACTTACTACTCCCTAGACTCTTAGATCTTTTCCACTCATTCTTTCTCTCCGGTAGGACTGAGGGCACTTTTCAGGAAGCCACGATATGCCTCATACATAAAGAAGGCCGAGATCCTATGCTCTGTAAAAACTATCGGCCGATTTCCCTGGTCAATGTAGATTATAAACTATTCGCTAAAACACTTGCTTTACGTTTAGACCCTCTTATGCCGCATTTGGTTGGTAAAGAGCAATGCGGGTTTGTTAAGGGTAGATTAACTTCGGATAATTCTTGTCTCTTTTTTTAATGTTTTAAACAAGATTCCTTCCCTTTCCACCTCCTTAGCTGCCATTTCTGTCGATGCTGAAAAAGCATTCAATAGAGTAGACTGGTCCTTTTTATTTGCTTCTTTGAAGTGGCATGGTTTTGGTCCTAAGTTAATTCCACTTATTTCTTTATTGTATTCTGCTCCCAGGGCCTCGGTGTTAGTCAATGGCCGTGTCTCATCCTATTTTCCCCTTCAGCGTGGAGTCCGTCAAGGATGCCCTCTTTCACCCCTTCTCTTTGTCTTAGCTCTTGAACCCTTTTTTTCCTCAATTCGTAATAATGATTCTATATCTGGTTTTTCTTATGGCGAACAACATTTAAAGATCTCCGCGTACGCGGATGACATTCTACTATTTATTTCTGACCCCGAATTCTCTATTCCTTCTTTATTACATGAATTTACTTCTTTCTCCCTTGTTTCTGGTTATAGAATCAATTCAGATAAAACAGAGATCCTCCCTCTTACCAAATTCTGTCTTCCACATTCCTTTTCTTCTACCGGCTTTGCATGGAATAGATCTAAAATCAAATATCTAGGTATGTGGTTCTCTAATTCCATCGCCTCTTCTATTAAATTAAATATGACTGCGGCCCTATCTCGGATTGACAAATTACTCTCCTCGTGGAACCCCTCTTTCTTTCATGGTGGGGCCGATTAGATTCCATTAAGATGATGGTTACCCCTATTTTGATTTATGCTCTTTCCATGCTTCCCGTTCATATTCCTGCCTGTTATTTTCAAAGGATTGATTCTTGTCTCTCTAAATTTCTTTGGAAAAACAAAAGGCCAGGATTTCCTTATCTTTTCTTCGCAAGCCAAAATCTAACGGGGTGTGAACTTTCATGACTTCCGCTTATATCATAAATCATTCTCCCTACGTCAGGCCTCGAAATGGCTTCTTCCTGAGTCTTCCCCTTTCACCCCCTTATGGCTTGCCATTGAACGAGCTTTACTATTACCCTTCTCTTTAAAGGAAGTTTTAGCCTTCTCGGCCAAATCCCCTCATACTTCTCTCCCCTTGTTTAAACACACTTGTTCTCTATTGATGTCTTTGACTCATCCAAAATCTGTCTCTAGGGAATCCTTTTTAAACTCTCCAATTTGGCATAACTCCCTTATTACTATTAATAACAGAACCATCTTTTGGAAATCCTGGAGATTAAAGGGTATAATTTGGGTTAACAACCTTTTTGATGGCTTGTCTGCATGCTCATTTCCCCAATTTCAAGCTATCTTTCATTGTCCCCGCTCTTTCCTACAGAAATTCACTGTTCTAATGACGGTCATTCTTGATACTTTCTACTCTCTTCCTTCTTCTCCTCTTCCCTCTGTCCAAAATTCTCTTCTCAAGATTCTTCTCTCTCTACCCAAAGCTTCTCTCATTTATAAACATTTCTCAGCTCCTGATCCAGAACGTAATAAAACCAAATTGGAACTTTCATGGGAATCTGACCTGGGATGTGAATGGTCCATCTCTTTCTGGGACAAACTATGGTCCCGTTCTCAAAAAATTTCTCGTTCTGCTTCTCTCACCCAATTTATGTTTTTTCTCTACCATAGACTATATTTTACTCCTTCCTCTATAGCTAGGTTTTCCCATTCTACGATTACAAATTGTTGGACCTGTGGTTCTTCTAATGCTGATCTTATACACCTTCTCTTCCTCTGTTCCTCGGTTTCTAACTATTGGGGGAAAATCTGGTCCTATATTTCTCGCTTGTTTAATATTTCCATTCCTTACTCTACTCCTCTTCTTTTTCTGGTAGTCTCTCTGATTCCCTAGATCTTCCCTCCCACCAACAGGGTCTTTTTGATCTTATGTTAGCTTTAGCTTTTCAGCACATAACTCTTAATTGGAAAAGCCTTACAAAACTTTCTATTCAACACTGGTGGAATAGTCTCTGCCATTTTCATCGACTTGATATTGCTTTCGCCTCCTCCTGTAAACCAATGGTTAATAGAGACCTTTTCTGGTTGCCACTTACTACTTATTTAGATAAGCCAGTGCTAACAGATAACTCTCGTTTAAATTCTGAAAATTTTAAACCTCCTTGAACGTTTATTTTCTCTGTTCTTTTTCTATCTATCTTTGTTGGCTTATTGTATTTATTGATTATATTATAATTATCGCTCGCATTCCTTTGTAGATTTGCTTTATCCTATTTTACCAATTTGTAAGAGGTTCACCCCCCTTCTCTCCCCTCCCTTCCCCCTTCCCTTCGTTAAAAAAAAACAAAAACAAATTTAAACAGCTTTCTTTTTGGTTCTTGTACTAGCCATTTTCTTGTTATATTTCTCTTTTAAGATGCCTTTATCTGTATAGCTGGTCTTCTGTATTTCTTGTTATTTTCAAATAAAGCTTTTAAACATAAAAAAAAAGCAGGGACCGCCACAGGTGGCCAGAGGCGTAGCTACGCCGGTGCAATGAAATCTTTTCATTGTCATTTGATTTTCCCTGCATGACTAGCAGCAGGCGGGGTGCCCTGAGCCAGAGTTTTAAAGATTACTGATAAGCAACCCCAGCATTTCCCGGCCAAAAACATACATCTCTCTTTCGTCCTTCCCCACCTTTTCGGAGAAAGATCACAGAGCAGTTACCTAACGGTATGTTCAATCCAACCCATCATTTGGGTTTTCAGTCTCCTTTTTACAGCTGAAAGGACTATTTTTTTACCTCATGAAATGCTGCAGCAGGTGAGTCATTGCCAGAAGACCGCTCATAACAGGAGAAAGCTTGTTTACGTGACTGGATGCCAGTGTACATGCCTCCTTTTCAACACCGTTTTCGAACAATGCCTGGGAGGCAAAGGAACATTGTGTGCTGCTTACTGAGAGGATAGAGGCAGCTTGTTGAGAGGCCGAGTGATGCACGAGAATATAATAGGCTGAGGGTCCAAAGTGCACACTGTGGTTACTTAATGGCCTATTTGAGTTCACGGAAAAGGGATGCTTTATGTTTTATAGAACATAGACACGTCAGGTAAGAATCTCCAAATAACCTTGGTTGCTTGCAACCGCTGCCTAGCTATTACGGAAAATTCTTACCAATTTGGTGCATATCATCACGGCTGCAAATTGCATATAGGCCTGAGATGTTGATCTTCAGTTCGCGCCAGTTCAGATCATTGTCTGTTTTATGTGTTCATTTTTACATGAGGTTGTAGCTTTGTAAAAAAACGCATGGGTTCTTAGGTCGGCTCCCTTTTCTACCCCCATAGTGGCATTTCACTTCAATCCATATCCTCCACCTAATTCACTTTCCTTCCACTTCGCTGCTGAGGGCTCTCAGGCAATAACTGTAAGTTAAATGTAGCCACGTGATATAATGTGTATGCCAAGTTAAAAAAGCAGCATTCTTTATCATTTACACTGCTACCAGCGCCGGGACGCCTCTTTGCTGAGGCAGCTGTGCGCTATATAAAAAGAGTTAACATAACATAACATGTGTGCACAACTTGTCCCATTGAGAGAGCATTGGAACAAATCCTCTACTTTCCCTTGCGCCGGCGCTGATTACAGCTGCTGTGCGCCACCCACACACCTTAGCGCCATAGCGCTAGGGTGTGTGTGTGAGTCCAGCATAGGTTATGTACAGGAAGGATACCCTTCCTGTACAAAATTCTATGCCTAGACACGAGGGAAAGCTTTTCCCACTTTGTATGCATGCTGCACAATGCAGCACGCATGCAAAGTCGGAAAAGGAAGTAGAAATTAAAGCATTTCTCCTTCCTTGCGCCTAGTATAAAAAGGGTGCAGTTTTCTCATTCTAAACCCAATCTACTGTGTTTAGTAAATTGGGTTTAGCGTGTGAAACATTGGGTGGTTGCATGGGAACGCCCATGCACCGCCCTTGGCAAGCCCCCATGGTGCAAAGTAATGCGAAGCAGCGCTATGCGCTGCTTCGCATTACTTTTATGTTAACTTAATTAGCGCTGGAAAGTAAATTAGGAAAAAAAGATTTTGCGCCATTTTGCGTCACTTTTGTGACACAAACACGGCGCAAAAGCTTAGTAAATCTCCCCTAAGTTTCATAATCAGTGAGTCATCCCCACAAGCCAGCTTCTTCTGGGTATTACTCTCATAGAAGCAAGATTGGGCTTCTCCTCCTGGACAGTCTCATATCCTGTAGGGTTAGAAACTCTCTTTCCATTTCTTATTAGGCTGCCATTGTTTTAGGTGTTAGGTAGAGCCACAATCTCTGCTTTCCAGTCACAGGAATGCAGGCAATACACATCCACTGTCTGGTGAAGCTGCATCTACTCTCAATCTAATTCCGTGTTAAAGCAGGGCCTGTCCAAAATCAAGCACACTGGTCACAGCAACCATACGTACACTACACACAGAGTCTTGCTATAACATATGTGCCTTACATCCACTATGCACGCATTCACTTGACACACACAAGACATATTAGCACAAGGTTTGGGTGGTCACCTTACAGCAGATCTTTAAGTGAGCCTGTTGTGAAAGCTGAACTCCTCTGAGTCAGATGTAAAAGGCTCTGCGTAGAACTAATCATTTTCAATAATCTCCATACTATGCCGCCACCTCTATATGTCAACAAGCCAAGACATGGATGGTAGTCTCATCTCACTATAGAGGGTATGCTTAGTGCATCCTCCTAGGTTACAGAGTAGGTTCTGAAGTTGGCTTTACCATGCACAGACCTAGACCTCAGTGGAAACTCTAAATTAGTGTGGCGGTCGGGCCAAAATAAAAATCAGGATATCAGTTTCACATGTAGTTGAGCTCTCAGGGGACGAATACACATCCTTGTACCAAGCAGGTGATATTCTCATCTTAACCGCTTTTACAGCTATTTAGAGATGGACACCATATTTTTAAAATTCTTTCATCCGTAGAGCACGATTATAATTATGCACTACCACATTTTTACCTGTCTAAAGCCTTTAATACTTCAGTGTTTGTTCCCAGCATTGCTACACAAGCTGAAATTAGATACACTGCACTTGAATGTTTTACATTTGTTCTGGGAACTGGACTCAGCATAAGTGTAGTACCATTTTCTCCAGAAAGGTGAACACTTAGGGGCAGATTTACAAGAAAGTGACGCATCTGGAGAGATGCGTCAGTTTCCCTGCGCCACCGTGAGAAACCCTTGCGCCACCATGGATGCGCCGTATTTACAATATGGCACACCATGGCGCAAGGATTGACAGATGCGTCAGAAATTCTGACGCATCTGTTGGGGCAAAAGTCACGCATTGCTGGAGTCGGTGTCGCAAGCATGACGCAACTCCAGCAATGCATTTTGAGGCCTATTCCCACTACACTGCGTCACTCCTTACTCCTGCTTCAAGCTGGCGTAAGGTTTTGATGCATTGGCGTCCTAGAAGTGACGCAGTGAAATCTTATAGATTTCACTGCGTCACTTTTACAAGGCTTTCCTGCGTGGGAATGCCCACCCTGCATACATTATACCTGATGCAGGTATAATGTGACGCAGGGCTTTACAACGTGACGCATCTCCCTAGATGCGCCACGTTGTAAATTGGCCGCATTTTTTACGCTGCCACTGCGTCACAAAAGTCATGCAACGGCGGCGCGAAAGTGTTGCAAGGTTTGTAAATCTGCCCCTTAATGCACATAGCTATGTGAACCAATACTATCACAAGAGTTAGACCTATCAGCCTTAGGGTGGTCTCCCCCCAAACTTTATGACCTCCTCCTCCATTTTTTGCTGATCTAGTTTTTGCTGGCCTTAGGACTCTGGACACTTTACCACTGCAAACAAGCGCCAAAGTGCAAGTGCTCCCTCCTCAAAACATGGTAACATTGGCCCCAATTGGCATATTTAATTTACTTGTAAGCCCCTTGTTAGAAATGGGGGTCTCTAGTTGGCAAGGGTTTGCACCTTTGTCCAAGTATGGACCCTTCATTCTAGTCAGGATAAGGGAGTTACACTCCTAAAATAACCCCTGCTCACCCCCTTGGTAGCTTGGCACGAGCAGTCAGGCTTATCTTAGAGGCAGTGTGTAAAGCATTTGCACATAACCAACAGTAATACAGTGTAAGCACTACAAAAGGACACCACACCAGTTTAGAAAAATATCCAATATTTTTATATACTTCAGACAAGACCAAAAACGATAAAAATCCACAATACAATACTTAGAAATCTTCAGTTATCAGAATAACCTTGAAAAACAGTTCCTTGAAGTCGATAGCTCCCTCGGGGGCTATTACGGCGTCGTGAACAAACAAATCCAAACAGTTCTGGTTCAACGCGGCGTCGCGGGCCAGCTACGGTGTCGGGAAGACCCGCAAAATAGTACCTTAAGAAATGCAGAGCGTCAGCGAACTCTCGTTGAACTTCCGAAAGCATGGCGTCTGCAGGCGTCGGTTCCAGAGGTCGGTGCAGGAGTCGTCGGGCCCTCGAAGTCACACGCATTGCAGATCGAACTCCTCGCAGTTGAAGTCAGGAGAGCTGGTGGCGGCAGGCGTCGGGTGCTGCGGTGCGATGCCCTCAGGTCGCGGTGCGAGCAGCTGCTCGGTGGCGGCATCAGATGGCATCGTCGGTGAGACCAGGGTCGCTGTGAGAAGTGATGCAGTGCTCGTCGCGGTGCTGGCAGGTCATGGTGCAAGCAGCGTCGTCGTCGTTGCTGAAGCGCTGTCGTTGGCTGATGAACTGGAGTCAATGGCGCTGGCATCGGTAGGCCAAGGCTGCGGTGCGGGATGAGGGTGGTGCGCCGTGTAGCTTTATGAGCGGTGCCCTCGAACCACGGTGCAGGCAGCGGTGTCAAATTCGGAGTGGAGCGGCGTCGTCGGGGATTCCAAGGCGGCGTTGTGAAGCGAGGCGCTGCAGAGTGTGGTGCCCACAGGTCACGGTGCAAGCAGCGGCTCGGTGGCGGCATCAGCAAGCGTCGTCGGTGAGACCAGGGTCGCAGTGCAGCATTGCGGCGGTGCCCTCTGCTGTGCCTTCAGGACACGGAGTCGGCAGCGGCGTCGTAGACGGCATCGGGTTGCTTTTTCTTCTGTTGCAGCACAAAACACACAGTCCCCAGTGCTGAGGGCAGAAGAACTTGAAGTCTTTGCTGTTCCTGAGACTTCTTGAACAGGGGGAAAGCTCTACCTCAAGCCCTTGGAGATACTCAAAGAAAGAAGTTGCAGAAAGTTCAGTCCAGTCCTTTCGCTGCCCAAGACAGAAGCAGCCACTGCAGGCCAACACAGCGAAGCACTCAGCAAAGTGGTAGTTCCTCCTCACAGCTTCTCCAGCTCTTCTTCTTGGTCCAAAAGAGTTCTATAGTTCAGGGGTTTGGGCCCCAATATTTATACCACCAAATCCTTTGTTCTCTGAAGGCAGAGAGTGTCTGTACCCAGCCAAAACCAGTTCTGTCCTCACTGGTGCAGCTTCCTGGCAGGAGGTAGAGACGGCATTGTGCAAGGCAGACCAGGCCCATTCAGGTGCAAGGAAATCTCCTCCCACTACTCTAAATGCAACCCAGGTCTATTCAGCCCAGCCCTGACCCATCAGACTTCTGGAGCCACTGCCCCTCTCCAGCCCCTGTCATCCAAAAGCCAGACATGCAATACACAAACCTAGCAGAGGCACACTGGATGGTTAGGCAAGAAAATACTTACTTTCTAAAAGTGGTATTTTCAAACACAGAATGTAAAAATCACCTTCACTAAAAGATGCATCTTTAGATTCTGAGTTCAGGCATACTAAACTTTATTTTTCTACCTTGTTCCTAGAGCCAGTTATGTTTATAAGATGTTAAAAACAAACTTCCCATTCTGTCCTATGGGAACAGGTAGCCGTGCAATAGTGAAAAACGAAATTGGCAGTAATTCACTATCAGGACATGCCACACACACCAGGGCATGTCCTACCTTTCACATACACTGCACCTTGCCCACAGGGGTACCTTGGGCCTACCTTAGGGGTGACTGACATGCAAGAAAAGGGAAGGTAAGGGCCTGGCAAGTGGGTACACTTGCCAAGTCGACATGGCAGTCCCAGACTACCCACAGGCTCTGCAATGGCAGGCCAGAGTTACATTTACAAGCTGTTTATGTGGGTGGCACAACCCAGTGCTGCAGCCCGCTAACAGCATTTGATTTACATGCCCTGGCACACTCAGTGCACTTTACTAGGGACTGACAAGTAAATCAAATGTGCCAATCATGGAAACACCAATCCATAACACAGTTTACAACAGGAGCACTTGCACTTTAACACTGAACAGCAGTGAGAAAGTGCGCAGAGACACTAAGCCAGCAAAAACAGAGTCAAAACCGGGAGGTCAGAAAGCAAAAACTCAGGGGAAACACGCCAAAAGATGCCAAGTCTAACACCCCTAGAAAATCGAAACTACTTTTATCC
The DNA here is from genome assembly GCA_963921515.1 of Calotriton arnoldi. NCBI lineage: Eukaryota > Metazoa > Chordata > Amphibia > Caudata > Salamandridae > Calotriton > Calotriton arnoldi. The sequence continues at coordinate 61,359 of CAWUFW010021292.1, read as the reverse complement.
AGTGCCTGCAAATGAAATGCTACTACTGGGCCTCCAGCAATGATTGTACCATCTGCCTAATTAGCCCGATAAACATGTCTCAGGCCTGCCATTGCAGCCTGTGTGTGCAGTTGTAACTGCTTTTTTTGACCTGGCAAAATAAACAATTTGCCAGGCCCAAACCTTCCTTTTTAATACATATAAGTTATCCCTAGGGTAGGACCTGAACAGCCCAGAGGGCAGGGTGCAGTGTATTTAAAAAGTAGGACATGTAATTATACTTTTTATATCTCCTGGTGGTGAAAAACTCTTAAATTGGTTTATCACTACTGCAAGGCCTACTCCTCCCATTGACTAACATTGGAGTTACCTTATTACATTTAATAAGTTATAATTTCCAAAGGCGAGCAGGTAACCAGTTCATGTTTGGTTTCTTTGGAATGGTAATGAAAAATCATAACTTAAAGTGAAGTTAGATTTTAAATTAAAATTTTGAAAATGCCACTTTTACAAAGTTGGTATTATCCTGCCTTAGCCATTTAGTGCCTGTATGCTGTCCTTGGTCACATGATTGGGTGTAGCTGACAGTTGGCTTTGTGTATTCCCCGTAGACATCCACACACAATAGAGAGCTTAGGTGTGCCTGGATGGGCCATCACTGACAGGATGGGTGGGCGGAGCTGGGCCCAGCTCTGCTTACACTTGGAGTCTCCAGCCTCCACACAAAGGGCTACATACCCCCTGTAGTTAGCCTGGAGCCAGGGCAGGGAAGGCAGGATGCCTGGGGACTTGAAAGGAAATCCTATGGAAGATTCTCCTCACTTCAAAGGCACAGTTGTGGTGTACATATACTGGACCTCAGACACCAACTCGAGAGTACACTTCTGGACCTGTTAGGAAGAAGGACTGCCACTCTATTGGCCTGCTGCCCTGCTGGACTACTGCCTTGCTGTGCTGACCTGCTGCATGCTGCCCTCTTGCCTGGGTGAGAAAAACTGGACTTGCATCACTTGAACCCAGAACCCCAGAGTGACTCCAAGGGGTAGTTGGCTGGCCTCCTGATTAGAGCCTCAGGGAGAGGAGGCTCCAACAACCTTGAACCAAGCATCCTACCCAACCAAATGATGCCACCCCTGTCCTGGACCCTTGGAAGTCAGTCTGAATGTGCTCTGCGAGCCCAGGTGTGGATCCAGCATAATCAACGCTGCTCCTCTGCTCCACAGCACAACCCAGAACAGCAATGTTGCTTCGCCACTGATGCGCAGATTGGAACTTCCACAAAGGCCACATCGCATCTCAGCCCACTGTCGCATCAGAACCACCACTGCGACATATCCTTGGCACAGGCTCTTGCATCCCTCACCGAAAGCAGCCTTGACAACAACGCCAGACTCTGGTAGTTTTGGTAGTAGCAACTGGTCAGAGGTTGTGAGGGCAGTAGCGGCTACTAGCAGACAGGGATGGTGGGGCGGGGAGGGCTGGTGGGGCGGGGAGGGTGGGTGGGGGAGGGGAATGTGGAAAAGATGCACTTACCTGGTACGGCCGGCCACCATCTTTCCTCCATCTTTTTCATCTTCTTTCTTTCTCTAGTCCTGGCAACAGGAAGCACCCAGGCTCCCAGGCTCCCCGAAGCCAGTCACAAAGCTGTTGTCACCATGACAGCAGCATCATGATTGGTCAGAATGCCGTGGTTCGGGCTCAGACGGGGACTGGGAGCCTGTGCATGTTCCCCACCTGGCTGTGCATTACAGCCTGGTGGGGAACATGCAAAGTATCCATGACTGTTTGGCCGGCCCAAGACGGCCAGCCAAACTGTCAGGCGCACTTAGAGAGTGCCACCACTCCTCCCCCTGCTCTGGCCAGCCCCTCCCCACATTAAACAGAGCCACTGCAGTAGGAAAAATAAAATGATAATAACATTGAGTTATCATCATTTTAATTTTCCTTTTGAACTGTTCGGAGAGCAGTGGGCCGACGCTCCCCCACCTTAGAGGAGGAGGCGCCGCTGTGTGAGGGTGCTATAGTGAAGAGATCCCCCACTCCCTACCCTATGAAGTTAGCAAGGTTATTCGGACTCGCTGAGAGATGAGCCTGACATATGGAGAAAACCATCAGGGGTGCACAAGAGTTAGGCAAAGGTAAGAGGGTAATGGTCAAAGGTAGACAGGGACTCAATGGACAGCCTTTGGGAGTTAGAATTTCATGGGACCCTGACTATATGCACCCACTCTTGAAGAAGAATGAATACAGCAAGCAGTGCTGTAAAGACTGGGAGACTTTGAAACTGGCCACATGAAGTCTCACAATAGGAGACCTCAGAGGGCAAAGTGTTCACCTCAGCTCTACATTTCAACTTAATCTTGTCGCAATACATAGTGCTTAACAATTTTTTGTCAAGTTGCTGCAGCCACAATCATACACTTTGGTAGAGCTGTAAAGAACATAAGAAATACTGTCACCCACTTCAGTGGTCCTAATTTCATCGACTTCAGAAGGATGATAAGAAGAGACCATCGATTGGGAATTGTGTCCTCAGTTTACACACCCTTCATCACTGGTATTAATCTACTGAGTCATTGTCTGACCTGTTGGCCCAGGGAAGAGAAGGAGCACTTGTAGAGATGGCATGCAAATTCAGATGCCATTGCTGCATGCCATTGCTGCATGCTGCTGCCTCACAGATCTGGGTCCAGCAGTTATCGGATTGAATTAAATAAGCCTAAGACCCTTTTCTAGGGGAATAGTTCAAAAGAGCATACACTTATGCGAAGCATACTGCCTTTTACATATTGTTTTCAAATTTAATATGCCATTTCTTATTTATTTGAATAATTTTTACTTTGCAGACCTGCAAGATCTTTTTAATGTTGCTTCTGTTTAGTATTGTGAAGCTTTTAAAGCACATTCTTATATTAGTTTGAATGTCCTGGTTCGAATTTTGGATTAAAAATACAGCCCTTCATACTCACTCTAACATTCATACATTCTCACGCAGTCTGACTTCCTCCATCACAGACTCTAACTTTCACTCACATGCATAGACATGATAACACATACAGACACTCTATTTCACAGACACAGTCATACAGAGAACACACTCTCACACACAGAAAAAACACTCTAACCCATAGGCAGACAACATTTAAACATTTTCATTTGCTTACACCCACCCGGGGACAGGTGCAATGGACCAAATTTCCACCTGCCACCAAAGGGAGAGCCCTCCCGTGCTTAGCTGACATGTTCCGCCTTCACTGCAGACAGCAGAGCAATCAGTCACTTGTCACAGACAGCTGAAGTACTTTTCACTGGCCACAGTCAGCACAACTATCCCTCACTTTCCAAAACAGCAGAGCTAACCAGAACTTTTGGCAGAAGTGAAAAATCTACTGGTACACTGGGCGTTTCAGACCAGACAAAGCAAAAGAGAATGGATAGTGAGTTTATCTGCTGATAGTTGCATTTGTATCCCTGTTGGACCCCCTCTCACTCAGGTCATCCTCAGTACCTTCCTGGCGCCATTAAGAACATGTGGTGCCCAGTTAATAAAGTGAAAATTAAACGCATGCACACGTCAAAAGTTTATTAATTTTGTTGTGTGTGGTCCATATCGTTATTATTACGTGATTGGGTACTGAATATCACAATCTGCGTCCTTTGCTAAAAAAAACAATAGGTCACGTAGCAAAGATTTGGTGCAAATGCAACCATGTAATGTCCACCACATAAACAAGCTGCACAGGTGTCCTCATCTATGAGATTGGTGCAGTGGGTAGTTTTAAAAAATCAGTCTATTTACAATATGCCTAATGTGTTTTATATCCAAGGACTAACATGGGCCTTAGATAAAACATTTTCATTCTAACACACGGTGCTGTACATAGAAAAGGATGTTGTTTGGGTCCAATTGAGCACGGCTTACAAAAAACAGAATGTTGAGGGAAGGAAGATGGGGTCATGTTTTGTGTTTCTTAGGTACTACCCCATGTATGTACCGCATATTTACAATTGAGAAAGAGAGGAGTAGTATAACGTGTCCAGAAACACAGAACTAGTTGGACAAGAGAAGCAGCCAAGATTATAGTGGTGAGGTTAATAGGCTGAATCAGTTTTTGCTCAACTGGTAACCAAGTTGGAATTTGATGGGGAGGGAGGTTGATCCAATAACATTCATGTTTAGCTTAATATGCAGTTTGATAGCTCTGGTAATTTTGAATTTTATAAAAAAACATCCCGTCATACTCACTCTATCATTCATATATTCTCACGCAGTCTGACTTCCTCTGTCACATACTCTAACTTTCACTCACACACACAGACATGATCACACAAACAGACCATCTATCTCACAGACACGCTCATACACAGACACGCACTCTCACCCACAGAGAAACACTCTCACCCATCCGCAGACAACATTGAAAAGGTTTTCATTTGCTTACCTTATTTCCTGCACAGCTTCCATTTGAACAGCTGCTTTTTTCTGCTTCTGGTGCTGGGGTACATTGAAACCTCACACCTGCACAGGAGGTTATAAGTACCAGGATTCACTCTGCTTGTTCACCCCACCCTTTCCCAACTCTGTGAGGAGTTGGGAAAGCGTGGTGTGACAGACTGATTGACGTGTAGCCACGGGCACTGCTCAGCTTAAGCCTGCAGTGCCCATGGCTACCTTTATCTGTGACGCCTCAGTAAATCACATATAGGGGAGGCAATGAGGTGTGCCAGGACCCCAAGGCAGGGATGGAATTTCTCCAGACATGGGACCTCTCTCATAAGGCTGGTGCAGGTGTCTTTGTGCACCTGCCCCAGTCCTCAGACAGAGACTATTGCTGGAGAGAAGAAGCTCTACATTTTCCTTTTGTTATACCGAAGAGAGAATTATATATCGTTATTCACTCTTGGCATAACAAAAACAAATGGGCCAGAACACAAAGGGGGCTCAGCCAGTTAGCTCATTAAAAGGAACAGCCACTGGTTTACCTACTGTTGCACAGACTGTAGTGGGAATAGTACATTTTACCCCTCCAAAGTTCAACGTTTTCCTTACTGTTTCACAGACTGAAGTGGGAATAGTAAATGTAACCCCTCCGAAGTCCAATCTTTTCCCTACTGTTGCACACAATGGAGTAGGAATGGTACATTTTACCCCTACTGTTCCACAGACTGGAGTGGGAATTGTAAATCTTACCCCTCTGAAGTCCAACACTTTGCCTGCTGATGCACAAACTGGAGTGGGAATAGTAGATTTAACCTGTCCGAAACCCAACGCTTTCCCTACTTTTATATAGACTGGGGTGGGAATAGTACATTTAACCCCTCCAAAGTCCAACACGTTTCCTATTGTTGCACAGATTGTAGTGGGAATAGTACATTTAACCTCTCCATGGTCCAACGCATTCCTACTGTTGCACAGACTGGAGGGCGAATAGTAAATCTAGCTCCTCCAAATTCCAGTGCTTTCCCTCCTGTTGCACAGACTGGAGGGTGAATAGTAAATTTAACTCCTCTGAAGTCCAACGTTTTCCTTACTGTTGTGCTGTTTGGAGTGGTAATAATGTATTTAACCCCTTCAAAGTCCTACAATTTCTTTACTGTTGCATAAACTGGAGTGGGAACAGTACACCTATTATTCCCAGACTCCAATACATTTTCTAATATTGGTGAAATATATATATTTTTAATATTTGTTTCTAATTTTGCTTTTTATACTGTTTGTTTTTATTAGTTTTTACATTTTTATAATATTTTTTATAAATATGTTTTTTTATTTTATTTATTTGGGCATTTATTAAATATACATTTATATATATAAAACCTACTGGCCAGTAGGTAGCTATAGTTTGGACCTAATTTCCATAGGAATGGCGTTTTTTGACTTGCCTATATCTATGGCGCTGTTTGAGGAATCTTCATGAAAGTTTCCACAAAAAGTGTGCCTGTGATTCTAGTTGTGTGTATAAAGTTTGGGGAGATCCGTCAAATGGGGGCTGAGAAAAACGGGGGTAAAAAAGGTGCAGTTTCCCTTTCAATTCTCATAGATATTTTGAACACAACTTCATCCCGAACTGCTAGACAGAATTACACCAAATTTGGCAGAAAGGTAGCTCTTGGTTCAGAAAGCAAATTTTTTGTTATTTCGTGTAAATCCATTCAGTAGTTTCTTAGGGGCATATTATCAAGCGGCAGCGATAATTATCGCTGGCCGCCCTCAGCGTGAAAATGTTTATCGCCGGCTATCGCAGATAATTATCGCCATACTAGCGCTGTATTAACAACGCATAGCGCAATGGCGATAATTATCCCAGCGATAGCGATGTTTTCCATGGAACATCGCTGGTTTTTCAGCGATGTTCCATTGAAAACGGCGATAACCTTGCTGATACGACCCTGTGGTCGTATCAGCATAATCCACCACCAATGGTAAGTATGGCTAAGTCAGCATTTTAGCAGACGTTAGTTTTTGGCGAAAACCGCGGTTTTCGCCAAAAACTAACGTCTGCTAAAATACGTGGGCCTCCTTGTAAATATCGCGATGTGCACATCAGCGATAATTTACAGGGAGTACTGCCCAGTGACGCCCACTTTGCATCTCATTAGAGATGCAAAGCGAGACGACGGGAAAACGGGTGCTAACATGCGCTAATGCATGTTAGCATCCCCTTGTAGATAGGGCGATAATATTATCTCCGCTTAAGGCCCTTGTTAATATGCCCCTTAGTTATTAAAAGAAACAGAAATTTGTATATCTAGAGGCACGAAGACTCCACAAACCCTCCCGGTCTCGTGCTGAGATCTGATTGGTTGCCAACACTTCAACCAGGAAGTGCTGGCAGCCATCTTAGGACTCGGCCTCAGCCGAGTCCCAAACAAAAAGATTATAAATAAAGAAAATGGAGCAGAGTAGGAATAACTTGACTCCCTAGCCCTGGTGCTGGTGTCCCAGAAAGGACTCTGACAAGGCCAAAAAGCATTTTTTTAAAAACATTTGTGGCAAAAATTGTCACGGATCCGCGAATTTGTGGCAAACATTTGAAAATAAAACCAAGTGTTGTCTTGCAAGCTTGTTCCTCTTTCAGCCCCTGGTGGGCCAGGTCCCGGGGCATGGGGTTGTGGTTATTTTCACTTAGGCAGTGGAGGATAGGGCTGCCATCATGTCTAGGACTACAGTGGTGGTATGCTGACGGGTTCTATACTGAGGAGGACAGTATACTAAGGGGTCGATTCCGATCTCGGCCGGAAGCGCACCGAATAGGATTTGTCTGGAAAAAATACGAGCCGAACGCGTTTTTCCCGAACGATTCGAACAGTCGTCCGAGCAAGCAAGTACGATGCGCATTACTGCTAAAATTCCGAGCGAGTCGTACGTTCCCAATCCAGCTCCAGTTCCCCGACCGAGCTGGATCCGTAAACGCCGATTCGAGTCGCACGGAAGTAAATACACAGCACCTTCCGGCAGGACTAGTACGATGCGCAATCCGTACGTGCCGAACTGGTCGCTACGTCCGGCACGTCAGAGCATCCGGGAGAGCTGCACATAAGCTCCGATTCGCGCCACAAGACGATCCACGGCTACGAGATGAACAAGCCAGCTACGAGTACGAGTCGAAGCCACGAGAAACCCGAACGAGATGAACCAACCATGAATCCCATCGCGCAGGTCCTACCAATACTGTACATCTATTACCGGAACCGGTACGGACGCGTACGGCGCAGACGGTAAGTCAGACACCCACTACACAAACAAACGACACGTACCCGACATATGTCACACACACATAGGGATGCAGAAATGACGTACAATAGCAACAGCAGAACCATAGGGGCGGGATGGCTATCACCAATGCCATACACACCCATAGGGGCCTGATGGCTACCACCACCACCACCCCAACTCATGGGGGGCTGGATGCCTGTCACTGCTACCATCCCCACACATAGGGGGATGGATGCCTACCACTACCACCACCCCTACTCATGGGGGCCTGGATGCCTGTCACTACTATCATCCCCACTCATAGGGGGATGGATGCCTACAACTATCACCACCCCTACTCATGGGGGCCTGGATGCCTGTCACTACTATCATCCCCAATCATAGGGGGATGGATGCCTACCACTACCACCACCCCTACTCATGGGGGCCTGGATGCCTGTCACCACCACCACCCCTACTCATGGGGGCCTGGATGCCTGTCACTACTACCATCCCCACTCATAGGGGGATGGATGCCTACCACTACCACCACCCCTACTCATGGGGGCCTGGATGCCTGTCACCACCACCACCCTTACTCATGGGGGCCTGGATGCCTGTCACTACTACCATCCCCACTCATAGGGGAATGGATGCCTACCACTACCACCACCCCTACTCATGGGGGGCTGGATGCCTACCACTACCACCACCCCTGCTCATGGGGGGCTGGATGCCTGTCACTACCACCACCCCTACTCATGGGGGCCTGGATGCCTGTCACCACCACCACCCCTACTCATGGGGGCCTGGATGCCTGTCACTACTACCATCCCCACTCATAGGGGGATGGATGCCTACCACTACCACCACCCCTACTCATGGGGGCCTGGATGCCTGTCACCACCACCACCCCTACTCATGGGGGCCTGGATGCCTGTCACTACTACCATCCCCACTCATAGGGGATGGATGCCTACCACTACCACCACCCCTACTCATGGGGGCCTGGATGCCTACCACTACCACCACCCCTACTCATGGGGGCTGGATGCCTGTCACTACCACCACCCCTACTCATGGGGGTTGGATGCCTACCACTACCACCACCCCTACTCATGGGGGCTGGATGCCTGTCACTACCACCACCCCTACTCATGGGGGGCTGGATGCCTGTCACTACCACCACCCCTACTCATGGGGGCCTGGATGCCTGTCACTACCACCACCCCTACTCATGGGGGTCTGGATGCCTGTCACTACTATCATCCCCACTCATAGGGGGATGGATGCCTACCACCACCACCACCCCTACTCATGGGGGCCTGGATGCCTGTCACTACTATCATCCCCACTCATAGGGGGATGGATGCCTACCACTACCACCACCCCTACTCATGGGGGCCTGGATGCCTGTCACCACCACCACCCCTACTCATGGGGGCCTGGATGCCTGTCACTACTACCATCCCCACTCATAGGGGGATGGATGCCTACCACTACCACCACCCCTACTCATGGGGGGCTGGATGCCTGTCACTACCACCACCCCTACTCATGAGGGCCTGGATGCCTACCACTACCACCACCCCTACTCATGGGGGGATGGATCCCTGTCACTACCACCACCCCTACTCATGGGGGGCTGGATGCCTGTCACTACCATCACCCCTACTCATGGGGGGATGGATGCCTACCACTACCACCACCCCTACTCATGGGGGGATGGATGCCTGTCACTACCACCACCCCTACTCATGGGGGGCTGGATGCCTGTCACTACCACCACCCCTACTCATGGGGGGATGGATGCCTACCACTACCACCACCCCTACTCATGGGGGGATGGATGCCTACCACTACCACCACCCCTACTCATGGGGGCCTGGATGCCTACCACTACTACCATCCCCACTCATAGGACGGGTAATGCATGACACAACCAGCATACTCCAACATAAGGAATGTCAGCAAAAGACATCCCCCCAACATCATGACAAGAGTGTGTAGTCTGTCAAATGCCTACAACACTGAACATGACATTGAACATACAATGTGACCCCCTATCACATGTGTCACACAAAAATGTGTGTGGCCTTCACAATGCAAGCAGACCATGACCACTGTGGGAATGGGGTCTAAACCCCCATCATCACAGTGACCAAAAGGTAAGTGTGGGGTCCATAGCTGAAGCACATTTTGAATATTGTGGCAATGGGGTCTAAACCCCCATCATCACAGTGACCAAAAGGTAAGTGTTGTCATGGAAAAAGCTGCAACTGCCAAACACCATGGATGATTCCTGGTCACAGAACAACAAACACATCAGTGGCAAAGTAGTGGTTGTGTCCCATAGCAACATAGATTGGGTGAGGCAAACAGTGCAGTGCAAATAAAACATACCTTTGGCCATGTGCAGACAAACATCACCCATGGGGACTGACATTGTCTCCATTTATCAATTACACAATGCCAGAAGTAACCATCATAATGCAGACCCACATATCTGCACTAATGGACACACAAATGTAGATATCCTGTGGAGACTGTAGATGTGAGGTGAACAAATACCATACCATGGCAGCAATGGGACATACAAACCATGATTATTGTGCTGACTGATGACCTAGGAGTCCCAGGGACAGCATGGGAAATCCTCCAAACAACATACAGGCAATGGCACACTAAAGATATGCCAATGCAGTGGTGCAGATGCACAAACACAAACAGGCAGCCTCACACTGCATATCAAACACAACAGGTGATGGGGGGGTGTGCCAGTGCCCCCAGGCAACCACACAACACATGAGGAGGCCTGAATTCCAATTACACAGATGTGTATACAGTGCCATACAAAGGTAACTCATGGATCGGATTCCCCTAAGATGTGCAATCAGGCATTGTTAGATGAGAGGGAGCCCAAATTACACATGTCACACAAGCTTGTAGGAACAGCAACTAACATAGCAAGAGACAGACCCACCACAGCACTACCCCCAGGGACCCCACATTGTGGTGACACTAGCCTGCATGATAATCCCACTGTGATGACAAAGGTAGATGTCGTTCACACTGTGAACCACAGCCATGTGTCCTGAGCAACAAACTACCATCACACCTACACAAGCACAAATCAATCAGCACGGCCTGTCAGCCAAGGCCAATATGGAGGTAGGGGTCTAGCCGTGCAACAACTCACATTTGCACACACTCAACACCACACACCTTGATCTCCACCAATGTGCAGCAGTGAAGCTCACATGGACTGGTGACATTGCACATGCACCCATGACAATCCCAGGGGTGGTTGTGGGAACTAAGGTGCAGAAACCCATCACACCTGGCCAGTCAACAAGACTCGTGAATGTCTGACTCACTGCACAGTACGCGGTACATGGGCATGACGTGAAATCCACCCCAATCAATGGGATCCCGGCCACAGTCACACACCAATGAAGAAGCCAAGGTGACCCACAAAGAACACACGTAGACAACTTCCAACATTGCAGCTCTGACCCTGAGGAGTGGCAGCAGTCACACACACAACGTGTCACAATCACTGAAAGCTACCACAAACTGTAAATTACATGACTTGTGTAACCAACAAGTGCCAAGGGGAATCCTGACTGTGTCCCATCTACGTTTGTCCACATCCCCAGCCCTGACAACAAAGACAACTAGGGATGACAACCTGATGAACATTAGTTTGCCATGCACCCACATCACGGAGAAACCAGGTCCAAGATGCTGGATGAACACAGGACAAATCAGCAAGCATCACAAACAGGAAAATCTGTAGGGACACAGCCTGTGTAGGAAAAGGGAAGGGAACACACACAGACATGCTTACATAACACACAACACGAACCCAGGCAATGTCACTGGATTACACACTGCCATGAGGGCACTCCACTCCTGTGGAAGGTCCGCTGTGCCAAACCTTGTCTGTGCACGACTCAAACATGTCAGCAGAGCACTCGGTCAGTGAGTCAACAATTACAACACACTGAAGGCTCTGCTCACATCAGCCTGGGTACGGGAGTATCACTTCAGTCATCTGCATATACCCAAAACACGTGTCAAGCAAGTTGCACTGTATACACAGATGAGTCCTTCAACATTGATGTGCTAAACTGCATGTCCAGTGGAGATGGGCACACAGTCAGGGAAATAGAAACATTGAACAGTGGTAAGCCCACCAGATATGCATCAGTGTAAGCCACAGATGTTAAATTACAAATGCAAAACGTACATCCCTGTGTCAAATGCTGAACATTACACCCTCAGACTGCAGCAAAGGATGCTATGGATCCAGACTAGATTAGGACACATATCCCATGGACCACATGGAGTCCATCACAGCAACACTTCATTTTCCTGATCTGAACACTATTACAACAGCAAATGCATGATGATACTCATCTACATCATGTACAACAAAAGCAAAACCACTAGTAAACAAAAAGACGCTTTATTCAGCCAATGTCAATGAAAAATTGGAAGTCCAAAAGAAACTAAGGCCAATGGCCAGTCCACATTCACAGTCCGAACAGGGTGACATGTGACAACTTGTCACCCATTACTAACCTGCACTGGTACAGACAGGGGACATCCCCCTCGGAGGGGCATACAAGGGGCAGGCCAGGCACCGCAGGGACAGGATCAGGGGATGCCAGAAGGAGGCAGTGAAGGGGTGGTGGGTGCAGGAGTGTCACCGGCAACTGCAGTGGAGGTGTCTGACTCAGTGGGGGCTGGCACCACTGTAGGGCACAAGTCAGATGGTGTGGGTGCTGGCACCACTGCAGTGGGCCGGTCAGATGGAGTGGACTGGGTCCCCACTGCAGTGCCCAAGTCAGACGGGGTGGTTGTGGACTCCACTGCAGTGCATAACTCCAAGGGAGTGGAAGGGGGGCAGATGAGGTGGGCAGGACAGAGGGGGGACCCGGTCTCCACACCAGTGGCACAAACAGGCCGAGCGTCTGGGTTGGGGGTGGAAGAGCAAGTGGTAGGGGGGAGGGCCTAAGCAGTTTGGGGATGCGGTATGGGTGTGTGGGGGAACCTGGGGCAGGGTGTGGCGGGGGAACCTGTGGAGTGGTGGCCTGGGGAATGGAGGAGAGAGACTGTGTGGTGGAGCTGCGTGGTGGTGGTGCTGGGGTTTTGCCCTTCCTGGTCCGGGGGGACTTCCTAATGGGGTCCTCAGTCTGCCTGTGCCTGGGGGAGGGTGTCCGGGTGTGAGGGGCACTCCCCTCTGTGTGTGGTGGTCGCCTCTTCCGCCTGTACGTTGGGTCAGATGGATCTGTGGGGAAGAGGCCAAGCTCACAGAGGAAGAGCTTCTGGGAGGGGGGGTTGCAGGTGAGGCAAGGGAAGGGGTTTTGGAGGGAGAGGTAACTGAGGACTGCGGAGTGCTCGTGGATGCGTGTGTGTGTGTCTGGGCCCCATCCCCTGTGAGTGAGGTATCAGACCCCTGAATGTGCGTGCGTGTGCGTCTGGATTTTGGCGTGTGTGTCTATGTGCTGCTTGTGTCTGTGCTGGTGGGTGCCTGTGCCGGTGTGTGTGTGCTTGGGACAGGTAGGGTGCTGGGCATTGTGGATGGGGCAGAGGTAGGAGGGGTGAGGGACTGTTGCAGGAGGGACACTGCTGCCATCAGTGAGGAGGCCATGGACTGATTGGTCTGCTGTAGGGCAGACATGCCAGATGACATGCCCTCCATGAATGACACCAGTTGTGTCAACAGACCCGTGTGTGCATAGAGGACACTCAGCATTGATGTCTGCCCTACATGGATCTGTTTTAGCAAGTCCACAGACTCCACACTCAGGGCAGCAGGGGAGACAGAGGCAGGGGGTGCGGTGCCTGGCATGAAGGAGACACGCTCCCCTACACGGGAGCCTCCACGGACATGTGGGATGGGAGCAGATGGGAGGGTGGAGATGGTGGTGGTGGCGGGGACAGACTTGCTCGATTCTGTCTGTGGTCTGCTGACACCCACCTCCACAAGGGAGTCCTCACTGGAAGTGCTGTGTACCTCAGCCGAGGTGGTCGTAGCTGAGGTCTCCTCAGTGTGGCTCCCCTCACCCTCCGTGCCACTGGGTCCCTCGGTCTCCTCTGCAGTGGACCCAGTCTGGCTCTGCCGCTCCTCTTGGTCCGTGGAGCTGTCTCCTCCTGTGGCCGTGGATGCATCTGCAAACAATCAGGATAAACAGAGCAACATTAGTCACCTGTACTGACCACACACACCACAGTAAGTACAGCACATCACAGAGCAAGCCCTGCCATCATTTGCTAGACATTGCAATATGTGCTGACACTGATTTGAAGAAGCCCATTGTCTGCCTGACAGTCATTCATGCCACTCATGTCCTACCTGTCCATCCACCCATCTGTCTGGTGCCTGTTGTATGCGACTAATCATATGTGCACACATGCACCACATACACAGTTGTTGGACATCCAAGAGAACATATGGAAATGTGTCACTCCAAACACATGCCATCTCCTGCCACTGACTCAGTACATGTGTCAGGAAAAGTGATGGGCAGAGTCTCTGATGATATGCGGGTTTTGGTTCCATCACCAGACACAATGATGTCCTCATGTCCTGATAGACAATGCGACAATGGTGTGCATGCAGGACATATCACACTACTGCTAGATCACCCTTTGCAAGTTGAATGTCATGGCACAGGCCTGTCTGGCAAGTCAGTCATAACTGTCTCCTGTCACAGGGGCAGTGCATACACACAACACCAGTCTACACTGTGTCACAATCATGGAAGTTTTGGGAATTCAAGCCCTGTAGCTGACAGGTGCACATGTGCACCCCTGGCCACCCACATCATGAGGACTAAGATGATCCCACGTCATTCAAATGAGACATTTGAGAGACTGCAAACACAAATCCATACACATGAGCACTTCACCGTCTGATGAGAATGAACCAAAGCTGCCTGCACCTCAATGTTTCATACACCATTGTGCACAGTCAAGGGATCAGAGACCTATGCATTAACCAATGTGCAGATCCTATAGTCACAACTCAGATGGCTGGCCACCCCTAATTGTTAAACACTCCAGGAGTCCAAAAAGCAAGGCACACCACGGTGACACAGAGGCAGACACCTGAGTGCACTCTTCACAATGCCCAATATGTATGCTGACACACGGGAGTGGGAGAACAGAGTGCCTTCGATGTCCGGAGTAGGCATTACAGTCCTGGTCCATGTGCAACATGGTATTACCCTGAACACTAGGCAGGTGGCTATGCATGTGTCACACACATGATGTACATACTTCTGAGGCTCCTACCTTGGTCTCTGCTGTACAATGGGTGTGTGGCACATGCCCCAGACATGTGGTGAGTCAGAGCAGCAATTGGAACACATATTGAAGCCATACCCAGAGTACATGTCAGATCACAGGCATTGTGTGAGAAATTGTACCACCCATGCAGCCCACAACAAAGTTCCTGTAACTGATGCTGTCCCCAACTTGAACCACAGGTAACTGCAAGTACACAGTACCCAAGTGACCTAAGTCACATACTGTAAGGGCCACACCTGTGTATCGGATGAGGAGGGGGCATGACACAAGTGAGGGACATGAGTCCAGGACGACAAGACAGTCGTACTGTGGAAGTGGAACCAGGCTAAAGGAGTGCATAGAGCATGTTAGTCATAGTACCCAGAAAAGGCTAGCACTTACCCCCTCCTTGCTGCTGTCTGGCCTTCAGCTGCCCATCCAGGTCAGGGAAGACCACTGCCAGAATCTGGAGCATGTGGGGGGTCAGGGTCCGGTGTCCGCCCCTCCTGCGTGGAGGCGACAGCTTCAGCTGGACCCTTGCGATCCTCCGGGTCCAGCCACGAAGGTCCTGCCACCTCTTCTGGCAGTTTCAGATCCTGCGTCTGTAGACCCCCACAGATCGTACTGCCCGGGCGATGGTCAGCCAGATCTCCTGCTTCTGGTGGGCATCAACTGTGAGGATGACAAAGTGAAAAGGCCATTACTACACATGCAACATATCCGTGCATCACACAGTTGGATATACATGTCTCAATCACAGGGGCATATGATGTACACAGGTAGTGCAACTATGGCTATGAACAGTTGTCCAGCAGTTACTAAATGGTATCATTGCCTGGGAAGTAAAACCTTGTTGGAATGCACTGTTACTGCACTATACCTGTTCAGTGCATGTAACTACACACTTTGGGGGTGACAACTACTCAGTGAGCATGCTAGCCACTGGTGTACACACTGTAAGTCTTGCTAGTCAGACAACATGCACAATTAGTAAGGCAGTGGACAGCACACTCACCTGCTCCCCTGGTTTCCCATACAGCTTGCTGTACTGTGGCAGGAGGCTGTCCAGCAGGGCCTGGTTCTCCTCAGTGCTGAAGGCTGGGGCTCTCTCCACAGTACGTGCCATTGCAGTAGGCAGAGGATGCAGAGACAGCAGCAGTGGTGGTGGCAGATGTCGTCCTGGAGCATGTAGTGCAGGCAAGTGAGCTCTCAGGGGAACAGCCAGCATTATATGTGTGCTGCAGAGGCAGATACTGTCCCATGTGTCCAAAGTGATAGGTCCAAGTCATTTGCATCTTCTGAATCTGGCCAATCCATGGAATTGCACCACTTATACACGCCCACAGCATCCTTCAAAATTTCAACTTGATGACACCCATGAATTTGCAACATTGTTGTGGCTGGCCAACTGAATTCACTGCATCCGACTCGTAAAAGCTTCGAAAACGCGTCCGTTACCATGTCAGTCCATAGCCAATGCGTGCGCACCGATCGGACCATTGCTGTACGACGCGTATTACGTCACACAACACGCATCCGTCAACATCATATGCAATGGCCAATGCGTGCGCACCGATCGGTCCATTGCTGTACAACGCGTATTTCGAAACACAACACGTATCCGTCAACATCATATGCAATGGCCAATGCGTGCGCACCGATCGGTCCATTGCTGTACAACGCGTATTTCGAAACACAACACGCATCCATCAACATCATATGCAATGGCCAATGCGTGCGCACCGATCGGTCCATTGCTGTACAACGCGTATTTCGAAACACAACACGCATCCGTCAACATCATATGCAATGGCCAATGCGTGCGCACCGATCGGTCCATTGCTGTACGACGCGTATTTCGAAACACAACACGCATCCTTCAACATCATATGCAATGGCCAATGCGTGCGCACCGATTGGTCCATTGCTGTACGACGCGTATTTCGAAACACAACACGCATCCTTCAACATCATATGCAATGGCCAATGCGTGCGCACCGATCGGTCCATTGCTGTACGACGCGTCCCTGTACAAGTCACTCGCATATGTCACCATGGTTGTCACAGGTGAACGTATGCCAGCCACAATTACTTGCCAGGGACTCAGGGGCACACCTACAACACCACAGCCTGTCCACACTGTATCCTAAGGCATGTAAGGCTGCATTACCTGTGTGTGTATGGGGGTCAACATGTGGTTTGTTGGGTGGCACTTGGGGGCAGCCACTCCCAGGCTGTGCACGTGTTCATGGGGACAGAATCCTTTGTGTGTTGTGCACATGACCACTGTGATGTGCAACTGTTCAGTTCAGAGCATGTGGCATGGTTACATTTCCAGGTTGTATATGTGTATGTTATGTCACATACACCCTGAGTCCCATGTGGGATGGTATGTACGTCACAGGGTGACCCATTGCCACAATTGTGATGGCCCTCCACAGTCTGTGTGCATGTTGTGTTAAAGATGTCTCTGATTCCATGTGCACAATGGGAGACAGTCTCCACATCCACGTTGTTTGTGCATCGACTTTGATGTTGTGCGTGTGTCTGTCACAGACGTCCATGTCTGTCCTGCAGAGGCAACAGGGGCCACTACCTGTGGGAGTCATGGTTGTTTTGCTGGCGTGTACATGTTACGCCATGTCATGCCAGTGTCCATGTGGCAATACAGGGTCCCTGGAAATCTACCTGTCAAAGAGCTGTGATGCCTGGGGCACATCTGTCCTCACTTGTCACTGTGGTATGTGTTTGGAACGTGACAGCAGTACATGGGTACTGTGACACAGCCTAATGATTTCCCATAGCACAACCTGGAACTTGTTGTCAACACATGTTGAACTGAGATGTTAGATGATGGCCATGTAGGTGCCATATATGTCCATACAGAACGGCACACACATCAAGTACTTGTGTCTCGTAATGATGTATCATGTGATATTTAGTATGGTCAATGCCACATATGTGGGGTGACTGTCAATATTTCTTTGTTCACCTATGTACTGCAGGGCACCAACTGTCCATAGACCATTCCCTGACCTTGCAACCATGGTGGAAGGTGACTGCATCCGACGGTACCGCTTCAACAGGCCGCTGATTGAGGAATTGGCGGGGCGGTTGGCCCCACATTTGCTACCTGGCCGGCCATACCCTACAGCGCTGACCCCCGAGGTGAAGGTGATGGCAGCCCTACACTTCTTTGCCACCGGTACCTTTCAACACACTGTGGCGTCTGCTGGTGGGATGTCACAGACCATGTTCAGCCGTGTGCTACGCGATGTTTTGGAGGCAATGTTAACATACTTGAACCAGTACATCTATTTCCCTAAACGTCAACAACTCACTGACGTCAAGAGTGACTTCTATGCCCTGGGGAGGATGCCACATGTCATCGGCTCCATTGATGGGACACATGTGGCTTTGGTACCCCCACAGGCACATGAGCAGGCATACAGGAACAGGAGAATTTTCCATTCTATCAATGCTCTGGTGGTATGTCTTGCAGATATGAGCATCTCACATGTGTGTGCACGTTTCCCCGGTTCTGCACACGATGCCTACGTGATGAGGAGTAGTCGCATCCCGAGGATGATGTCACAGATGCAGAACCAGCGTGCCTGGCTTGTCGGTGTGTACTGACTTTGTACCATTGTGTGTGTTCTGCAATGTTGTATTCCATCCTCTTTTTCAAATCAGCTATTGTGCAATTGTCTGTATGTAGGTGACTCCGGATACCCCAACATGCCGTGGTTGCTGACACCCCTCAGGAACCCTGTGACACCAGCCCAGATGCGCTACAATGAGGCACATGGTCGGACCAGGAGAGTGATCGAGCGGACATTTGGTCTCCTGAAGAGCCACTTTCGCTGCCTGGACAAGACAGGAGGGGCCCTCCCATATGCCCCTGCAAAGGTGTGCAAGATTTTCATCGTCTGCTGCATGCTACACAACCTGGCAGTGCGGAAGGAGTTGCCTCTCATCCTGGATGACGATGACCAACATCCGCCACCTGTGGAGGATCCTGGCCTGGGCCATGATGCCAGTGATGATGATGATGATGAGGGTGATGTCCGCACACAGCTCATCACCAACTTCTTCAGCTGAATGTGAGTATACAGAGATGTTATGTCAATGATTTGAGTTTGCATGATATGTGTTGGTGGTGCTCTGTTGCTGTTTGAGTGTGGCCATGTGCTACTTGACTGGATGCATGCAGCGATGTGTCCCTACAGGTAGTCTGTACTCCCCAACAGTGTTGACATGCTAACTTGCTTTTGTGTAGGTATCTTGTGACATGTATTGGGCATGAGTATTGCAGTTCTGTCCTGTTCTTTAGTGCTTTTGACTGTGTGTCATGTCTGTCCTTCAGAGGGTGCTTTCAGAGTTGTTTGGTCAACTGTGATCCCCCGACACCATGATTCAACTTCCAGGGTGGAAGCAGTCGTTTCCCTACAGGTGATGTGCCACACACCCCTGGACTTTATTTCTTCAACACTTGTTGACTGTGTGGCCACTGCCACATGGGATTACCTTGCATCTGTAGTGGAAACAACATGTTGCAAATGTGTAATGAACCTGTGCTTCACTTTGGGATGTGCGTTGTCTGTGGTCACACATCTGACTGACATTTGCTTACTGCACCTGTGGGCTAGTTAACACAGACTCTGAATAGGTGTGGTGTCTGTGCATTCCACTGTATTTCCTGGCAACATCAGTGTAGGCGATGAGTCAGATGGCCCTGGTGTGTATGTGTTGTGTTGCCCTAGTGGTGTGTCTCCCTCATATGTGTCACGTCGCCATGACTCACATGACGGTGTTGGAATTGCTGTAGCAGTTAGCATGCACAGTGTCATTTAGCAGATCATCATCTCCATGACAAAATACCACGTTGGAATCACAACAGAGGCAAGTATGGTGTATTAGTGAGTTTATTTACATACGTGTGTGAGGATAGTGCACAGGATGGTGGGTGCTGTACATTGGGATTGGAATCCAAAGTTCCCAGATGAGTTGGAAGTGTTGGTAGCAGAAATGTCCTGAGCAAAGTCCACAGTCATCTGATACATTAGTCCAACTTAAACTCCCCATGTCATGTGGGAGAGTTGAGTTGCATTCGACAGGGTGAACAGTTTGCACACAAAGGAGAATTTCCAGAACAGGTGTTGGGTTCCTGGGGTATGTACATGGCCATCTGCCTCTCAGTTGTCCTTCCTCGGACGACCCCTCTTCTTTCTGGGGGGACCCTCACGTGCAGGCCGCTGCGGTGCAGAGGACTCTCCACCAGAGTCATCCTCCCTCCCTGTGGCAGTTGCAGTTGTTGCGGCACCAGATGTTGTGTGCACACAGGGAGGTGTGGACATGTTGGTGCTAATCTGGCGGAGGCATGTCAATATGTCCCTCTGCACCGCTGTCAGTTCTTCCAATGTGTCCCACTTGGACTCCATGCCAGACGTGTGTCTCCACACGGGACATGTGGGAGTCCAAGCGGGCATGATGGGCAGCCTGCTGCTGTTGAATCTCCTTGAGGATCCCTACTACCTGGCTGACCTCTCCTGTGCTATTCTGGTACGCATCTGCAATGCGTACAAGTTGTGGGTCATCATGCAGTCCAGACCCCTCTGCAAACAGCGACCTCTGCCTACCACCCCTCCCACCACCCCTGGCCACACGTGCGGGACCTGTGGTGGCACGCACAGGTGACCCTAGGCCCCCTTGGGGGTTGGTACTGGGGTTGTTGTCCGTTGCTTCCCAGGGGGCCGTGGTCCCTGTGCTGTTGTCATTCAGTGTCCTTGGTCTGTCCGTGTCGGCGGGGGTGGTCTGTGTGTTAGCAGATGTTGGAGGAGTGGGTGCAGGGGGTGCAGATGGTGGTCCTGCTGGTGCTGCATGATGACTCACACCGGAGGGGCCAGGTAGGTCTTCGCCATCCGAGGAGGGCAGAGGCTGTTCCACACCAGAGAGCTCAGGGGCCACCGGAGCCTGGGACAGGGACTCCTCATCATCTGCTGCTGTGTCCCCATCATCACCTGTGTTTGGAAGAGACACACAATGTATGTTATGTTTCTACAGGCATCAATGGTTCAAACACATGACAGTTGTGACTGTACATCTGGATGCGTGCCTGTACATTGCATTGTGCTAAGTTGTCACAGCCAGAGGTTGATATTGTTGTAGCACATTGTCCTGCCAACCTGAAGCATTTCAATGTGAATGTTGAGGTGTGTGCATGACCAGCTCATGTATAGATTGGCTGTACATGGCCATTGCTACTCAAGGGCCATCACGTGCCTGACACAGGTGTGTCATCCTTGTCCACAGTTGTCCTTTAACAGGGACATACGTGCAATTCCACTTAGGATATCTTTCAAGATTTGGAGATGTGTGGTGGCAGTTTTTGCCAGTCTTTGTGCGTCACATTGGTGTGTCTGGACAACATGGTCACAGTCCGGTATGCCTGGGATCTCTTGGGAGTATCTGTGTTGTTGTCTGGGTTCCTAGTTCACGTCTCATTTCATACAAGTGATGTTGTTAACGTAGCTAATGATGTTGTTGCTGAGTTTTGTAAGTGCAAACGTGATTAATCTTGTCAATGTCCTCCATGGTGATAAGGATTGGGCACGGCAGCTCTCTGGCTTTTCCATTGTCATGACAGTGATGGCCAGTGGTGTGTGTTGCAGTTCTGCTGCTGTGAGTAGCATGTCTCCTCAAATGCAGTCCAGCTTGGTGCTTGTGTCTACAGTGTCTATGACAGTGAGTGGTGTGTTGTGTGAAGGATGCATATGTTGCTGAACGATGTGGGAGTGGAATGCAGCTCACAACCGCAACTTGTGTGACTGACACCATGGTACAGTGTCCGGTATATTGGTGTGTCCATTGCATTCACTGTCAGGTGTCCCCTGTCAATGATGTCTCTGTGACTTCCTGTGTGTTTTGTGCTATGTAGTTTGTCTGATTCTCCACAGTTGTCATCTGCAAGTCACACCTTCACAGCCAGGCCAGGGGGCAGCCATGGACACTGCATCCCCTGATAGTGTGTGTAAACATAGAGTTGCAATGGCTGTGAGTGTGTACGTGTTTGGGTTGGCCAGTGCATGGGTGTGAATTGCAGGCACATCATTTCTCATGCCCATGTGTCAGCCATCTTGCCAGGGCTTTTACTTTGGGAGTGACTGGTCCCACGTGTGCAATGTGTTTTTGCAGAGTAGGTGTGTGTATGGCCAGCATTGGTGGTATTTGGTTGACATCCGGACCTCCTTCTCCCCCCAGCCCAGTTATCCCACCATGAAGCATGCCACCCTTGCAGTGGGTGCAGGTTAACTCTCAGGATGTCAGTCAGTGGTGTCCTGTTGTTGGTTGGTGCACAGTTCCCAGCAGGGCCTTGTGCTCCCCACAACAGAGCATCATTGTCAGACATCTTTGAAGTGGCTTTTCACTCACTCTCTTGTGGAGCACGGTCCCAGGTGTGTTGTTTGGAGTTAGTGGAAGTGCTGTGTGTGTAAGGGCCTGCTGGTAGCTGTAGTCGGAGCTGGCACTCCTCCTCCCCCAGGCCAGACATCCCACCATGAAACGTGCTTCCATTGCAGGGAGTGCAAGTTGGTTGTCAGGATGTCAGTCAGTGGTGTCCTGCTGTTGGTTGGTGCACAGTTCCCAGCAGGGCCTTGTGCTCCCCACAACGGAGCACCATTGTCAGACATCTTTGAAGTGGCTTTTCACTCCCTGTGAGGTGTGCATGCTTCAGTGTGAGCTTGCCGGGCCATGCGGGTGGGGGATGTTGAGCTGTGACTACCACTCCCATCATGCTATTGCCTACACCCCCTTCCCAGCATGCCCATACTTCCTTCCTTTTGAGTCGACTGCACTGTGTGTGAGTGTGACAGCAATGGCAAGATGGCTGACAGTGTGGTCCTGTTGTTTGTTGGTGCACAGTTCCCAGCAGGGCCTTGTGCTCCCCACAACAGAGCACCATTGTCAGACATCTTTGAAGTGGCTTTTCACTCCCTGTGAGGTGTGCATGCTTCAGTGTGAGCTTGCCGGGCCATGCGGGTGGGGGATGTTGAGCTGTGACTACCACTCCCATCATGCTATTGCCTACACCCCCCTTCCCAGCATGCCCATACTTCCTTCAATTTGAGTCGACTTCACTGTGTGTGAGTGTGACAGCAATGGCAAGATGGCTGACAGTGTGGTCCTGTTGTTTGTTGGTGCACAGTTCACAGCAGGGACTTCTGCTCCCCACAGCTGAGGCCAGTGTCAGACATCTTGGAAGTGGCTTTTCACTCACTCTCTTGTGGGGCACGGTCCCAGGTGTGTTGTTTGGAGTTACTGGAAGTGGTGTGTGTGTAAGGGCCTGCTGGAAGCTGTAGTCGGAGCTGGCACTCCTCCTCCCCCCAGGCCAGACATCCCACCATGAAACGTGCTTCCATTGCAGGGAGTGCAAGTTGGTTGTCAGGATGTCAGTCAGTGGTGTCCTGCTGTTGGTTGGTGCACAGTTCCCAGCAGGGCCTTGTGCTCCCCACAACGGAGCACCATTGTCAGACATCTTTGAAGTGGCTTTTCACTCCCTGTGAGGTGTGCATGCTTCAGTGTGAGCTTGCTGGGCCATGCGGGTGGGGGATGTTGAGCTGTGACTACCACTCCCATCATGCTATTGCCTACACCCCCCTTCCCAGCATGCCCATACTTCCTTCCTTTTGAGTCGCCTTCACTGTGTGTGAGTGTGACAGCAATGGCAAGATGGCTGACAGTGTGGTCCTGTTGTTTGTTAGTGCACAGTTCCCAGCAGGGCCTTGTGCTCCCCACAACGGAGCACCATTGTCAGACATCTTTGAAGTGGCTTTTCACTTCCTGTGAGGTGTGCATGCTTCAGTGTGAGCTTGCTGGGCCATGCGGGTGGGGGATGTTGAGCTGTGACTACCACTCCCATCATGCTATTGCCTACACCCCCCTTCCCAGCATGCCCATACTTCCTTCCTTTTGAGTTGACTTCACTGTGTGTGAGTGTGACAGCAATGGCAAGATGGCTGACAGTGTGGTCCTGTTGTTTGTTGGTGCACAGTTCCCAGCAGGGCCTTGTGCTCCCCACAACGGAGCACCATTGTCAGACATCTTTGAAGGCGCTTTCACTCCCTGTGAGGTGTGCATGCTTCAGTGTGAGCTTGCCGGGCCATGCGGGTGGGGGATGTTGAGCTGTGACTACCACTCCCATCATGCTATTGCCTACACCCCCTTCCCAGCATGCCCATACTTCCTTCCTTTTGAGTCGACTTCACTGTGTGTGAGTGTGACAGCAATGGCAAGATGGCTGACAGTGTGGTCCTGTTGTTTGTTGGCGCACAGTTCCCAGCAGGGCCTTGTGCTCCCCACAGCTGAGGCCAGTGTCAGACATCTTTGAAGTGGCTTTTCACTCCCTGTGAGGTGTGCATGCTTCAGTGTGAGCTTGCCGGGCCATGCGGGTGGGGGATGTTGAGCTGTGACTACCACTCCCATCATGCTATTGTCTACACCCCCCTTCCCAGCATGCCCATACTTCCTTCCTTTTGAGTCTGCTTCCCTGTGGGGTAGTGTGCCTGTGCTGACAGGATGGCTGACAGTGTTGTCCTGGCGTTTGTTTGGCTACAAGTCCCAAAATTGTCCCTGTGCTTCACACAGCATAACCCAGTGTGGTAGTTCTTTGTGGGATATTTAATTAGAGTGTGAGGCAATGCATTCTCCCAGGTGAGTTGTGTGGAGTTTGTGTTAAGGGGTGTGTGAGAAAAGCTGCTGGTAACTATGGTCAGAGCTGTCAGTCCTCCTTCCCACCCAGCCAGATATCCCACCATGGAACGTGCTTCCATTGCAGGGAGTGCAAGTTGGCTTTCAGGATGTCAGTCAGTGGTGTCCTGCTGTTGTTTTGAGCACAACACCCAGCAGGGGCTTGTTCTCCCCACAGCAGTACCCAGTGTCAGCCATCTTGTCAGTTCTTTTCCACTCCCTGTGATGTGAGCATGGTTCAGAGTGGTGTTAATGGGCCAATTGTGAGGGTGACCAATATCTGTGACTACAACTCCCATCATGCTATTGGCTACACTCACTTCACCAGCATACACACAATTCCTTCCTTTCAGTCAGCTTCCCTGTGAGGTGGTGTTCTAGTGCTGGCAAAATGTCTGACAGTGTTTGTTGGTTAGATTTGTGCCACTGCCTTGCTCTATTTGTTGTTAGGTTTGTACATGTCATGACACAGTTACATATCACTATGAGATGGAAGGTATTGTGTTTGTCTGACTAGCATACACATCTTGGAATGATTATCTTTTGGTTACTGTGGCTTTGCTAACGGTGCATGGTTTCACTATCCCCTTGACAGTGATGTGTGTGTATTGTCACACAATATTGGGCATATTGGTTGTGTACTCACCAGGCTCTGGGATGTCTGATAGTCCATGTACGCTCTCTGGTGGTAGGATGGCCCACACCTTCTCCTCCCAGGACCTGAGGTATACTGGTTTGGCAGGAGGGCCACTGCCGGTGCGATGACTCAAGGTGTATTCCTTCTTGAGTAGGTCCTTGACCCTCTGGCGCACGTCATACCACCTGTTCTGGATGTCTTCCTTTGTGCACAAACATGGTGATTGTGCGTTCACCCTGTCGACGATCCTCTCCCACATCTTGGTTTTCTTCGACATGGGGGTCTGTTGGACCAATGTACCAAACAACTGTGGCTCTACTCTTAGGATTTCATCTACCAGGACTTCCAATTCACTGTCTTTGAACTTTGGATTCTTCTTTGGGGGCATGTTGATGGATGGTGGTGGGGATTGATGTGTGTGTGAGTGTGCAAGTGAGGGTGGGTGAGAGTCAGTTTTGCTGGGTTTATGTGAGGGTGCTATTAGGGAAGTGCTAATGGTGTGTGGCTTGTGTGATGGATGAGTTGTGAGTGTGTCTGTGGTTGCTGTCTGATGGTGTTCTGTGCTGGCAGGTCAGTTGAATTTGCAAAGGATCATGGTAGGGATTTGTGGCCTTTATATGGGTGGAGTTGTGGGTGTGTCTTTGTTCCATGTTTTTTTCCCCCACTATTTATTGACTTTGTCATTGTTTGTTTGGCCCTTTTTTTTGTATTTTTTCCTTTGTATTTTCTGGGCATGTAGGAGACGTTCTTCTGACCGAGTCGGACACTGCAGTTGTCTCGTGCGAGTTTCTCCGAGTCTTTCATGTTGTCTTTCTGCTGGGTTTCATGTGCGGCGTACGCGTCGGTCGCGGAGTATTGGGTTGCTTCGGCTCCCTGTTTTCTATGCGTGTCGGTCGTACGGCTTGAGCTCCGTGCGACTCGGTCTGGTTTTACACGCATTGCATCGTACTGCGCGGGTCGGAGTTCGCGGGTACGTATCTGTCGGGTTCATTCCTGGTGCGTGTCGGTCGGTTCGATTCGCGTAGATTTTTCAGCTGGATGGCTGCTTTCCGTGCGGTTCGGTCGTTCGGCTTGTGTTCCGTACGAGTCGGTCATAATTAATAATAATAATAATAATAAGTGAGCTTATAAAGCGCCTGGTTACACTCACTAGTGTGTCCCCACGCTGCAGCAAAGCGCCCTGTCCGTGGCAAATAACTGTAAGCCAGCTACATTGTGAGCCTATCACTGGAAGAGCCAGGTCTTCAGTTTTTTCCGAAAGAGGTTTCCTGAGGGTTCCATCCGGAGAGCAGGAGGAAGGGCGTTCCAGTGCTTAGCGGCTAAGTAGCGAAAGGATCGACCACCCATTCTCACTCTTTTAATTAGTGGGATATTAACTTGTCCCGACCCCCGGGATCGTAGGGCCCGCGTTGGAGTGTAGGGAGATATTAGACTACGCAGGTAGCTAGGTCCCTTACCCTGCAAGATGCGTTGACTGATACACATGGCTTTGAAAAGGATTCTCTCCCTCACCGAAGCCAGTGTAAGGCAGCAAGGGCATTTTTGGAGGAGGCTCTCCTGGGGAGCATCAGAACAAGGCGGGCCGCCGCGTTCTGAATGCATTGTAGTCTCTGGACACTCTTACCACTGGCTCCTAGGTATAGAGCATTCCCATAGTCCAGGCGGGAAGTCACCAACGCTTGGACCAGGGTTTTCCTGGCGGCTACGGGGAGCACATCTAAGATCTTCCGAAGGCCTTTCATTATTCCGAAGCACTTCCCGGCCACCGTCCTGGTGTGGTGATCGAATGAGAGTTTAGGATCCAGCCACATCCCCAAGTTCTTAACCTGTTCACTAGGGGTGGGGACGGGGCCCAAAACCGTCGGCCACCACATCGATGACCATATCGAGGGAGCCTTACCGACGATCAGGACCTCCGTCTTACTGCCATTTAACTTTAGACAGTTATTTGCCATCCATATTGCCAATTCCTGTAAACAGGAGGAGAAATTGGTGGCTGCCTCTTCATGGGATTGAGATAGGGACACCACTAGTTGCGTGTCATCCGCATATGACACGACACTAATGCCGTATTTTACAATAATGTCTGCCAAAGGGGTCATATAAAGGTTAAAAGAGTAGGGCTAAGTATGGAGCCCTGGGGGACCCCTTGAGCCAGCCTAATGCTCTTAGAATAAAACGGTCTTTGGGACACTTGGAAGCTTCTATCCTGTAAAAGGAACTTAGCCATTTCAAAGCCAAATTATCCAGCCCTCCTTCCTTGAGGCGCTGTAAGAGTAGTGGGTGGGCGACGGTGTTGAATGCGGCGCTGAGGTCCAATAGGACCAGCGCCACTGTCTGCCCTTCGTCTACATGTCTGCGTATAGTTTCTGTAGACAGAAGCAGTGCTGACTCCGTGGAGTATGTAGCGTACTACGCGGATTGGACTGCGCCGGTACGTGTCGGTCGGACTACATTCCCGTACCGAGTCGGTCGGTACGTTTTCCGGCCTGAATCGGAATCGGCCCCTAAGGGGGGAAAAGGGTTTCCAATATTCTCTGCTTCAAGGACAAGTGGCAGAATGGAATGTAAGGAGCATGGGCTGTATAGAGAGGGTCATCAGTAAGGAGGGCGGAATACTAAAGGAGGCAGCATACTCAGGTCATGGCCACTGGACGGTCATGGCCACTGGACTTCGTCTGGGAACAGCCAGCGGGTTGCAATCCTGCTGCAACTGTTGTGTCTAAAGGGGTCAGAGGCTGTGAATGCTCCAAACGTTTACCGCACACTTGGGCAGGGACATGCTCACATATGTCGCAGGACAGGTCAGGCATGTCACCTCCACCTAGTGATGGCTTTACAATGGTGTGCAGACAGAATATCGATTTTTTTTTTTACAGAGTTTTATATAGCGCGAACTTGACCCGAATCGGGTATCAGAGCGCTTTACATAGCACCAGTTGCATTACATGAGGACACATTCAATGATTTTTTTTGTTAGGCACGGGGAGATTAAGTGATTTGCCCAGAATCACAGGATGTTCAGCGTCATTGCCGAGACTCGAACCCAGTTCCCCAGATTCGAGGTCGACCGCCCGAGCCATTAGGCCAACTCCTCTCCCCAGTTTAAAATATCGAGTTGCACAAATATCGAGTCAGAAATATTGTGGTTCAGAAATATCGACAGCAAGAATACTGTGGTCAAGAATATTGAATTAAGGTAAGTAATATCGATTTTAAAAATATCGAACTGTTTAATATCGTTTGCAAATATATAGGGGCCGATTCCGATCTCGGCCGGTAGGGCTCCGAATCGGATTCAGCTTAACCGGATCCGATTCGGAGCCCTATTTCCCGACCGATTCGTACGCGCGTCCGGGCGAGCGAGTACGATGCGAAATCGCCGACCGACTCGTCCGGGCGTCCCGACCGCTCCGACCGACTCGTTCCCGGGTCTAACCGCACCGACCGACTCGCTCAGACTCGACTCGCACCGCGCAATGGAGACGTTCCCCGGCCGGGTAAGTACGATGCGCGCCGCGAGCAGTCCGACCGAGCCGCGCACTCCGGCTCCAAAGAGCAGTCAGAGCCGTACTTTGGGGGTCCGTGTCGGACCCCCCTGTACGTGAAGCCACGCGACTCACACACAGGGGGGACCCATGGTTCCCCCTACCCGTGCATGTACGGCGCGACCCGCATCGACGCGAACACGCTGTAGGGGGCGCCCTTGTTCGCGTCGTGCCCATTGAGTCAATGGGAGCCCGTGTACGCGTCGTACGACTGGCTCCCATTGACTTCAATGGGAGTCCGACCGAATCGAGTCCGATTGCATACGTGCGCATCGTACTCGTTCGGTTGGACTACTAGAGTCCGATTCGGTCGGAAATCTCTCCGGGTCCGGCTCGGTCGGAGAGATTTCCGGCCCGAATCGGAATCGGCCCCATAGTTGTTAAAAATATCAATTTTTTAATTAGTGTTATGTATTTTAGTATATGTTTTAAATGTATGTGATGTATGTTTTTTGTATAAGAATTGTTTGTATTTTTAAGATATGTGTTAAAATTTTAGTAGTTATTAATTTTTTTAAATTAGAATTTTGCATTTTTAGTTCCGTAGTGGCTTGTGGGATTATAGGGGCATAGGGTGGGAAGTAATTTAATTATTTTAAATTAATTGATTATTTTTTATTTATTAATATTTGTTTAATTGAGATGTTATAGTGTTAAATGTGTAAAGTAATTTATTATTTATTAATTAATACTTTGTTGTTAATTAATAATAATACTTTCATTTGTAATTAATTATGGTATTTGTGTAATTAATTTTAGGTGTTTTGGTGTTTATAGGTGTAAAAGGTGCAAAGTAATTTATTTTTAATTGATGAATTAATAGTTGGTTGTTAATTAATTATAATTAAATAATTGGTAATTAATTATGGTAATTGTGTAATTAATTTTAGGTGTGTTTTGGGGGTTATAGGGATAAAGGGTGTTAAGTAGTTTATTTATTTTCATTTATAATTATTTGTTAATTAATATTAATTAAATTAATCAAAAATGTATTATGGTAATTGTGTAATTAATTTTAGGTGTGTTTTGTGATGTTTCTAGGGGTAATGGACGGGAAGTAATTTGTGTTTAATTAATTAATATATAGTTGTTAATTAATGTTAATTATTTGATATTTATTTTAGGTAATTATTTTTTGTGTGTTGTTTTTACTTTTAAAGGGGTAAAGGGTGGGTATTAAATAGATTTTAATTACTTTATAATTAGTTGTTAATAGTAATAGTTTTTAATTTAAAAATAAGTTTTAATTGGGTTTTCTTATTTTATAGTTTAATTGTGGTGTGTGTTGTGGACATTATAGCGTTAAAGTGTGTGTGGTTAATTCATGTTTATTAGTTTTTTTTAATAATATTATTTGAATTAATAATTATGTTAATTATGGAACTAAATTTAATATAAAATGTTGAAGTGTATTGCTATTGGTGTGATGTTATTGGGTAGGAAATAAAATAAATACATTTATGTTTTAATTAATGTTTTTGTTTGTAAATATTTTCTAGTTTAAAAGAATATTTTTTTAAATGTATTTATAATTTATGTTATGTAATATTTGTAGGTATTTGTTGTTTGTAATTCATATTATAATATGTTTTTGTTTGAATATATTTAATATATTTTTTAACATTTTAAAATATTATTTATTTATTTTAATACTTTTTCTTAATTTTTAATATTTCTTATTTATGTTTTAACTGTTGGAGTGTGAATAGTAATTTTTGCTTCTCCGCTATCCAATACTTTCCCTACTGTTGCACTCATTGGAGTGGGAATAGTAATTTTTACCCCTCCGCTATCCAACACTTTCCCTACTGTTGCACTTACTGGAGTGGGAATAGTAAACTTTACCCCTCTGCTATACAACACTTTCCCTACTGTTGCGCTCACTGGAGTGGGAATAGTAAATTTTACCCCTCCGCTATCCAACACTTTCCCTACTGTTGCACTGACTGTATTGTGAAATTTAAGTTTAAATATTTTTCAATAGTTTGTTTTAATTTATTATATATTTTTGTTTTTTATATTTTAAATCATTGATATATATTTTAATTTTTTATATAATTTCAAACTTTTAACATCAATTAAAAATAATATTTTATTAACAGTTTTAAAGTAAATATATACGTTTAAATAATTATGTTTGTGTGTTTATCGTTTTTATTTAGTTTATTTGTTATATTTTATTACAATGTATATTACATTTATTTTATTTTGTTAAATTTAATATTTAATATATTTAATATATATTATTTTATTTTATATTTATAGAAAAGTTGATATTTTATGCATTTATGTTTTTACATCGATATTTTTTACTCAATATTTTTGTACTTACACGTTGAAGTATAGGAGTCGATATTTTTGCTGTCTATATTTTTTACTCGATATTTTTTACATCGATATTTATTACATAGATGTTGTGTCAGTAAACCCTTTACAATGCTGGGAGATATTGTCATGGACACCACAAGCCTTACCTTCTGCCTGTAGAGTAGTCTCGCAGGGATGATATGAATAACCTCCACCGTCTCCCACTTGCTCCCCTGTCCTACCTTAAATGATACTAGACTGGGACGTGGTGAAGACCGGGGGAAGGAATCCTCAAGAAGTGACGTGCCTTATGGTGTGATGAGGCGATGAATGACACCCAGTGGAGTTGTTGCCTTTCCTGACCGACAGCCTGGAGATATAACCAACAAGCAGTTACTACTGCCTTAACCAGCATTCACACACACACACTCAGCAGGGGGATGGTAGGAAAGGACAATAATAGTCACCTGGAAAAATGTGTCTCTCCAATGAATCTCCGGTAGGTGCGCCTGCACCCTAAAGGACTTGGAACTGACAGAGAGCGCTCCTGCGCTGAACACCAAGGTATCAAGGGGTAGAGGATCCCAGGAACAGTAGTCACGGTATTAAGCGCTCCTGCGCTGCACACCAAGGTATCAAGGGGGTAGAGGATCCCAGGAACAGTAGTCACGGTATTAAGCGCTCCTGCGCTGCAACTATGGGGCAATAGCGGCAATGCGCTCCTGCGCTTACCGCAAGGGGGAAAGGATAAATGACGATGCGCTCCTGTGCTCTCCGTGCGAAGGAGGAAAGGAAGTGGGGTGACACGCTCCAGCGCTCACCGTGGCGCCGGCAAATTAATGGGCGCTCCTGCGCTCCTGCGCTCACTGCGATGTGGAAGGAGAGAACAAGTGGCGATGCGCTCCTGCGCTCGCCGTGTGGATGGGGAAAGGGAGTGTGGTGACGCGCTCCAGCGCTCACAGAGGTGCCGGCAGGGATTGGGTGGTGACGCGCTCCAGCGCTCACCGATTTGCCGGCAGGGAATGGGTGGTGACGCGCTCAAGCGCTCACCGAGGCGCCGGCAAGGAATGGGCGGTGACGCGCTCCAGCGCTCACCGCGAAGGGCAACAAGGAGAAGAGTAAGTGCTCCCGCACTCGTCTCTTCCGTGTCAGTAGCAGCACTCCTGCGCTGACAGGGTCGGGAGGCTGAGAGAAGCGCTGCGACGCGTCCTTACGCGCGCAGCAAGCAAACAACTGAGATGCCTACGCCGAGAGTGAGGCAAAAAAGGGCTCGTACCACAGGTGACTGGAAAGGAGATGGATCCACAGGTTCTCGCTCCGAGAGCGTTAGCGTCTGAATCAGAAGCACCTGGGGTCGAGCATCACGGGGCTTTAAGTGGTGTCACCCGGAAGTGCTCTGGTGGTGACCCGCAGTACTGCACTCTCGTGGGAGAGCTAGACAGACAACCAACAACAACACGCACTCCCCACGATGTATAGGGGACATGACAGTACCCCCCACAAAAACAGATCCCCCTCCCTTACACAGGGGTGGCAGGACGTGGTTTCAGGGGGTGGCGAGCATGAAAAGCATGTACCAGCTGGGGGGCGTGACGGACATGGGATAGGGGCTTTCAGGATCTCTCCTCAGGACCATACCTTTTCCAGTCTATAAGGTAGTATAGCTTCCCTCTGGTCCTATGGGAATCTAGCACAGCACAAACCTCGTATTCCTCGTGGTCATCCCTGAGTACAGGCAGCAGAGGCGTGGAGGCCAGGCTATCGGAATGAGCCCGCTTCAGAAGAGACACATGGAAGACAGGGTGCATTTTCATGTGAGGGGGCAAGGAGAGTTTCATGGACACCTTGTTGATGACCTTGGCTATGCTGTAGGGACCCACGAAACGTGGCAGTAGTTTCTTGGGGCAATGTACGTTGAGATTCTTGATGGAGACCCATACCCTGTCTCCCGTTTTGTACTCCGGTTCGGCCTGTCTGTGTGTGTCTGCATGGTGTTTGTAGGTTTCTTTGGCTTTGGCCAGCTCGAATCGAGCCTGTTGCCACAGATCACATAGCAGGTTGTGATAAGCTTGGATGGTGGGTAGCGGACTGGTTTGTGGTTCTTCCCAGGGGGCGGTGCGTGGATGTCGACCCTGAAGACAATAAAAAGGCGACATTCCTATGGAAGTGTGTTTGTTGTTATTGTAGGCATATTCCACCATCCACAGGACGTCTGACCACTCCTTCTCGACCGATATGAGTAAGCAACGAAGGTATTGCTCCATGGTTTGGTTGGTTCTCTCCGCCTGACCGTCGGTTTGGGGGTGGTAGGCAGAGGAAAGACGCACTTCTGTCCCTATAGTGTCGCACCCAGCTCCCCAGAAGCGGGATACGAACTGAGAGCCTCTGTCGGTGATCAGTACGGAAGGGATTCCGTGCAGACGGACTACGTTGGTCATGAATATCACTGCTAGTTCCACAGCAGATGGCAATTTCTGCAATGGTACAAAATGCGCCATTTTGGTCAGGTGATCCACTATGGTGAGTATTGTGGTACATCCAGTCCTGGTTCGGGGTAACTACGACGAAATCCATAGACACCGTGTGCCACGGGTATGGGGGTACAGGGATAAAGTGTAGCAAACCCACAGTGGGTCGAGGTTGAGCTTTTCCTTGTGCGCAGGTTGAACAGTGGGCTATGTAGGTGCAAACATCATCCTGCATGGATGGCCATCAGAAGTGTCTATGCAATTGATCAAGAGTTTTATGGTATCCAGGGTGCAAGGACAGTACATGGTCGTGGCACATATACAGGGCTTGTTGTTGATGGTGCGGCAACGTGTCAGGACTCACAGGAGGTTTCCTCCTTCTAACTCTATGCTGGCTACCATTTTCCCCCTACAAACTTACCAAAAGTCAGATAATCCCTCAAGCTGGAGTGCTTGTTGGCACCGATGGAACTCCAAGATGGCTGCCAACATGCACATACTGCGACAGCACACCACTGTTAGCAGTCTAGTCTTTTAGGTTTCATGACATCTGGTGAAGTGTGCTTCAACATTCCACTGTGCACTTCACTGAAGAAATAATTTGAAGAGCACCTGTTTTCCCAGCGTCGTGGAAGTCAGTTAGGGTAGTTGTGATAAAATCGGGGTTAGCTTCGTCGGAACTACATTCCCTCACTAATCAGGTTAGTGTTAAACTATGTAGCTAATATAAAACATTCTGTGAGAAAAGGTTATCGTGTCAGAGGTAAATTTCTATTTAAAGAGAAAAAGGAAACGAAGTCAGAATATATTTTCCTTCGTTTGAAAACTGGAAATACTTTTCAGTAATTGCTTTCCTTAGCTGAGAAGATTAAATAAAAAGCTTTTTGAATCAGCTGTCTTTTTCAGCTGTTCCAGAATCTGTCAGACGCAGGCGTGACCTTTCAACACGCAGTGTCTTCTTAGACTGAAACTTGTTCAGTCTTCTGAGAATTAATTAAAAGGTGAAGTCAGGGTCAAAAGCCCGGCATATTTCTTTCTCATGCCATGTGTTAGGTTTGAAGATAAATAATGTGAAGGCTAGTTAAAGAACTCCAGTAATGTTCTCCTCACGTAAGGCAGAATAAATTGTGCTTCCAGCAAACATAAAACCAAAAGCCTGAATAAAATGAACGCTTCCTTTTAACATTTAACCTAAGTTCTGAAGCATTGTTTAAAAACTAATTAAAGACAGAAAACCAGTCATCCTACTCCAGAAACCCCAGTTCAAGGCCCACTCCAGTCTCTTAACAGTGAGTTAATAGAAAGAAAGAGAAACCCAAATAATACGTAAATTAGGAATACAGAAATAAATACTTACCTTATCTTTCTTACATTAAGGAATAGCAGGATCAAGTGCAGATTGTACCTGAGAACGAAAAGGAAAGAGATCTGAGTGAAGACTTCTCATACAACCTAGCAAACAATACATGAGAAGTAGAAGAGAAGTAAGCTTCAGTAAACATTCTGGTAAGATAAGTTATTTATACACCATAGAAAAAACAGTAAGTTAAAAGGCACAGTAAATAAAGGTTTTTACATGTTAATGTTGCAGTTCAGTAAGAAGAAGAAGAAGACGTAGCTGAACAGGCAGAATATTGGAGCAGTCTCTTCTCTGTCCCCAACCCCTTTTCCCCCCTTAGAACTTACCTGCAATGGAATACTAAAAGACCTAGCAGGGTTGGTTCTGAGAAGGGTATTGGGACCTAGCGTCATTCTGCTCCTGTGTGGTTCAGACAGCAATAAGTATTTAGACCCTGACACAACGGTAGGAAGTAGTTGTCTCCCTTGTAGAGGAACCCACCACGTGTAGTGATTCCTGTCAGATCTCCGATCCATTCTTTTGGTTTCTTTGGTTTGAGATCGTCTTGCAACTGGGACAAGAAGGAGGAGGAAAGGATTACTCCCTGGAAATACCGTTCCGGTAGGATGGAAGACGGTGTTGGTTTGTCAACTCCTTCACAGGTCTCCCCTATTCTTGACAGGGCATCTGCTTTGGCGTTCTCTTTACCAGGTCGGTATGTGATCATGAAGTCATATTCATTGAAGAACAGCGTCCATCGCAGTTGACGGGCAGTGAGAGCCCTGGCAGAGCGGAGGAATTGTAGGTTCCTATGGTCCGTGTAGATGATGACAGGGTGTCTGGCATCCTTCAGGTAATGACGCCATTCCTCGAAGGCTGCTTTAATGGCTAGAAGTTCTCGATCGGAAACCGTGTAGTTCCGTTCTGCGGGTTGTCGTTTTCGGGAATAGTAGGCTACAGGATGTAAGAGACCCGATGTGGTACTCTCTGAGATAGCACTCCTCCCAGAGCGTTTTGTGAGGCATCAGCTTCGACAACGAATGGTTGTTCCGGATTGGGGTGTATCAGAATGGGTGCACTGGTGAATCTGGTTTTCAGATCAAGAAAAGCCTTCTCAGCTCCAGGGTTCCATGCGAACTTAGTTCCTTTGCGCAACA
Source organism: Calotriton arnoldi (assembly GCA_963921515.1). Classification (NCBI taxonomy): domain Eukaryota; kingdom Metazoa; phylum Chordata; class Amphibia; order Caudata; family Salamandridae; genus Calotriton; species Calotriton arnoldi. The sequence continues at coordinate 25,185 of CAWUFW010021292.1, read as the reverse complement.
ATCGTGTGATGGGAGTGATGATGTCAGAGAATCCCAAGATGAAGCGACGATAGTAGTTGGCGAAACCTAGGAATTGTTGGACCTGTTTCAGGAAACCCGGGAAAGGCCATTGCAACACGGAATCAACCTTTCTAGCATCCATTTTGATTCCTGCGGGGGTCAAGATGTGTCCCAGAAACTCCACCTCAGTAGTGTGAAATACGCTTTTTTCCAGCTTGACGTACAGGCCGTGTTGTTGTAACTTCTTGAGGATGTTACGGACATGTTGGATGTGGTCTGGAACACTCGGGGAATAGATCAAGATATCATCAATGTATACCACACAATATTGATCGATGTATTCTCGTAGCACCTCATCGATGAAGTATTGGAAGGCAGCAGGAGCATTACAGAGCCCAAAGGGCATGACCTGGTACTCGAAGAGACCGTATCTGGTCCGAACGCTGTCTTCCATTCATCCCCCTTATGGACTCTTACCAGATGATAGGCCCCACGTAGATCCAGTTTGGTATAGATCGTAGCGTTCTTCACCTGATCCAATAGGTTGGAGATCAAAGGCAAGGGGTATCGATTCTTAATAGTGATGTTATTCATGGCTCTATAATCGATGCAGGTTCGTAGATCCCCTCCCTTCTTTGCCACGAAGAAGAGCGCTGAAGAAACGGGTGACTTGGAATGGCGCATGAATCTGTTTTTCAAGTATTCGTCCAGATAGTTGCGCAGATGGGTACTTTCCTTTTCAGTAAGGGAATACACACGACAACAAGGCAACTTGGATCCTGGCACCAGATCTATCCTGCAGTCAAAACTGCGATGGGGAGGAAGTGTGTTGGCTTTTTGCTCATCGAACACTGATGCCAAATCGGCGTACGCTTCTGGTACTTCTCCCTGTGTGATAACACCCATCCCTGTGAGAGGAAGGGTGTGGGCTTGCACAACTCGTGTGTTGGTGTCCCCATGCTTTGGGTAGCAGGCATGATTACAATATGGCGAATCAAGGGTCATTAGTCTGGTCACCCAATCGATGTGGGGATTATGGGTCACGAGCCATGGAAGACCCAATATCAGTTTGAACTGGGGTGCGTCTATGACATCAAAGGCGATGGACTCCTTATGTTCAGTCCCACATGTCATTGTCATGATGTCCATCTGGTACCGGATCAGTCCAGAGGTCTAGTCTGTGCCATCCACTGCTTTCACCGTTTCTGGCCTATCCTTGGTTACCGCAGGAATCCCGAGGTCTTCCATATATTGGGTGTCAATGAAATTCCCTGTAGCTCCCGAATCGATGAGAGCTTTCACGAACCATGACTGGCCTTTTTGTGACTGTAAAGTTACTGTGATACCCACATGTTGGTTGCGTTCGTGTGGGGCAAAGGCAGAGGTCTTGTTAGATGAGCAACCCAGTAGACCGACCTTTCCTTCTACTGAGTTAGGTCGTTTTCCGACCACTCACCTCGAGATACGGGTTTTATTTGGTTTTATTTGGTTTTATTTGGTTTTGGTTTATTCGGCTTCACAGGGCACTCCTTGACGAAATGGCCGCTTTTGCCGCAGTACAAACACTGGTTTTGGCGACGTCGTTTTTCTTTTTCGGCTTTAGACAGGGGACCACGTATGCCGCCTATTTGCATGGGCTCCGGGATGTCCGGTGTCCTAGTACCCTCGGATCTGGGTGTCTCCCGGAATACTGGATATCTGGAATCAATCCCTTTGGTTTTTTCTGTTCTACGTTCCTGCATTCTGAAGTTCAATTTAACAGTCAGGTCAATGAAAGGACCAATATCTTCTGGGGGATCCGATATTTGTGATATAAGGTCCTTCAGTCCCTCACATAGCCCTCGGTAGAACACAGACAGCATCTTGGTCTCAGGCCATTTGGCTTCGATGACCAACCTATTGAACGTGGTGATGTAATGTAACAGGTCTGTGTTACCTTGCTTGAGGTTGAGAAGTGCGTTGTCGGCTGCCTGCACTAGCGTGTGTCGGGCAAACATTCTACGCAGGGTTTCCTTGAACACAGGTAAGTTATACAGCATGGGATCATCGTTTTCCACCAATGCTATGGACCATTGTGCTGCGTCTCCACCCAGATATGACAGGATGAATGCAACCTTAGATGCATCATCTGGGAAGGCTGGAGCACGAGCCATGAAGTGCAGATGACACTGGTTAAGGAATATGCTGTATTTGGAACTGTCCCCATAAAAGCGTTCCGGGGCTGCTAACTGGACTGGATGAGGGACTATCACCTGTATAGGAGGGATAGGGACTTGTGCAGGGGACGAGGACCCCCAGGGATTGAATGTGGGTGGTTGTAACACGTCTTTCTGATTGGGCCTAACCGTGGGCGTCTGACCGGAGGCCAACTGACCCTATAAGGCAGTGACATCCTGCCGTAGACTCTGGTTTTCGGCTTGTATGCAGGTCAACATAGCAGCTATGTCCTGCAGGGTAATGTCTGGGTTGCTCATGTCACCCGGGCGAGGCAATCGGCTTGGGCTTCTGATTCTGTCACGGACCCCACAAGCCTTACCTTCTGCCTGTAGAGTAGTCTCGCAGGGATGATATGAATAACCTCCACCGTCTCCCACCTGCTCCCCTATCCTGCCTTAAATGATACCAGACTGGGGCGTGGTGCAGACCGGGGGAAGGAATCCTCAAGAAGTGGCGTGCCTTTTGGTGTGATGAGGCGATGAATGACACCCAGTGGAGTTGTTGCCTTTCCTGACCGACAGCCTGGAGATATAACCAACAAGCAGTTACTACTGCCTTAACCAGCATTCACACACACACTCAGCAGGGGGATGGTAGGAAAGGACAATAATAGTCACCTGGAATAATGTGTCTCTCCAATGAATCTCCGGTAGGTGCGCCTGCACCCTAAAGGACTTGGAACTGACAGAGAGCACTCCTGCGCTGAACACCAAGGTATCAAGGGGGTAGAGGATCCCAGGAACAGTAGTCACAGTATTAAGCGCTCCTGCGCTGCACACCAAGGTATCAATGGGGTAGAGGATCCCAGGAACAGTAGTCACGGTATTAAGTTAAGCGCTCCTGCGCTGCAACTATGGGGCAATAGCGGCAATGCGCTCCTGCGCTTACCGCAAGGGGGAAAGGATAAATGATGATGCGCTCCTGCGCTCGCCGTGCGAAGGAGGAAAGGAAGTGGGGTGATGTGCTCCAGCGCTCACCGTGCCGCCGGCAAAGGAATGGGCATGATGCGCTCCTGCACTCACCGCGATGTGGAAGGAGAGAACAAGTGGCGATGCGCTCCTGCGCTCGCCGTGTGGATGGGGAAAGGGAGTGTGGTGACGCGCTCCAGCGCTCACCGAGGCGCTGGCAAGGAATGGGCGGTGACGCGCTCCAGCGCTCACCGCGAAGGGCAACAAGGAGAAGAGTGAGTGCTCCCGCACTCGTCTCTTCCGTGTCAGTAGCAGCGCTCCTGCGCTGACAGGGTCGGGAGGCTGAGAGAAGTGCTGTGACGCATCCTTATGCCCGCAGCAAGCAAACAACGGAGATGCCTCCGCCGAGAGCGAGGCAAGAAAGGGCTCGTACCACAGGTGACTGGAAAGGAGATGGATCCACAGGTTCTGGCTCCGAGAACGTTAGCGTCTGAATCAGAAGCACCTGGGGTTGAGCATCACGGGGCTTTAAGTGGTGTCACCCGGAAGTGCTCTGGTGGTGACCCGAGGTACTGCACTCTCGTGGGAGAGCTAGACAGACAACCAACAACAACACGCACTCCCCACGATGTATAGGGGACATGACAGTTATATGCGGCCGGCAAATCTCGAAGCAAATCTTAGCAGTAAGGGGGCAGAAACAAAGACAATTATGTCAGATGGAAAATATTCTGCTGGAAATTTGTGCCCGTATATTGATTAGTGACTCGTGCCCCATTACTTGCGTTTCTGTTGCATCAGAGGGCCATATAATCAAGTCCAAAGATTGAGGCTGGTCTCCAGCTGATATTTGATCTCAGAGTCCTCTGGCCTTCGAAATAGGGGGCAAGAGCTACCCTCTAGAGGACAGGGATTTTGGTGTCCAGCTACACGCGCTGACCATACGCTGCCATTTCCCATCATTTCATAAATTCCTATTGTTTTGTCCTCATCCAACAAAACCGGCAGTGAAATTAAATTGATTTATGTGTCATGTGCATTCTGTATGGTTCGCTCGGCAGCCTAACTCCCAGTAACTTGAATTGCACGTGCTAATCGGTATTACGAGTCCCCTAAGGGCAGCTAGTGCATGTTTATAGGTTTTCGTGTCACCGAGAACAAAGACCTAAATCCATTAAAATTATTGCAACTAGCCTCTACTGCGTGGGAAAGAAGCAACAGCCAATTACAGAAATTAGTGAATAAAATGCAGCAGTGAACGCTATATGAATGAATGTCTCTACTCAGTACTCGTGTATTAGCCTCTTTCAGGAAACAGAGGGGTATATGAACAAGAACTGCTGCTAACTAGCGTTAGCGTTAGTTAGCGGCAGTTTTCTTAACGCGGCCTATCACCAAAAACTATCACGCTGTTAGCGATGTATTTACAATATGTTGCTAAATGGCGATAGTAGCAGCTAGCCGCGGTGAAAACTGCCGCTAATACTAGCTTAAAGGCGATAAAAATGTTGACGTTAGCAGAGGAAAGTGACAAAAGGCCCAATAGCGGCCAAAAAACGCACGTTAATCAACCCAACGTGACTTTTTTTGCCTCTAGAGGCAAAAATAGCCTATAAGTCCACCTTCAATGAAAAATAGGAAATAAAACCAATGGAATGCAGAATGGAGCAGCCAGGGCCAAGTGCAGCAGAGATCAACAACCCCCCCCAAACCCCCCAACAGCCAGGATGACCAGCCAGAGTCCCAGGGGAAGAGGAAATGCAGATTCAGGGCTACAGTTATGAAACGAGGCGCATCGCCGGGAAAAACCAGTGATGGTTCACTTCTCATAGCGCCCTCCCTGCAATACCATGGCAGCCAAAACCTTGAAAGCGGGGACAGTCCCAGGGGCCTGGAGGCCTCGCTGGGCCTGCGTCTGTGACCCGGAGTGGGAAGCAGAGGTGCTGTGAAGTTGATGGGCCGTCGCAGTAGACATTGAGGCGTCGGCAATTGCCCTTACCTGGTGGTGAAGTCTGATGGGTCGCATGGAGACACGTTGCTGACCTGTGTGAGAAGACCGCCTGGCGCACCTTGGCGCTGTGAATAGTCGAGGCGTTCCTGCGCACCAACGTAGGGAGGTCTGCAACACATACCAGGTGCCACCACTACACCGAGGTGCACGGAGGAGATTACCAATGGTGGGCCGTGCCTCTTTGCATCACAGGCCAGAGGATGTTGCACTGGCCGGACGCTGTGGAGGGTGAAGCCCCTGAGCTGTGCTAAACTTGTGTGGTGGTAGAGCTGCAACGTCATGCCTAAGGGGGCCCTGTTGCATCATCTGCATCGGGAGGTTCCCCAGCGGACTTGGCGGTGACTGCTGTACCCAGGCTTGTGAAATCCCACCTGGCTGAGGCTCCTGCTGGCTGAGTCACAGATTCAGAGAGAGCGAGGTGGATTGGGCCCTGGTGTCGATGTCCAGGTGAGGAGAAGGTGGGACAGGGAGCGGAGGAGGCCCGTGGTAGTGTTGGGCCCAGGCCTAGTGCCTGTGGGCGGCACGGATCGTGCCCTGAGCAGTCCCTGTGCTGTGGCTGACCTACATCACGAGGGCACTGCACAGGACTGGTGGGGGACTCCACTAACTGGCTCAAGTTGCTGAGAACGGCCATTGGTGGCAGTGGGTACCAGGGGCACGGGGGCCGGTTCTGGCCCAGGCCATTGGGTATGCAGCTTGATCTGCCATTACTCACTGGGGAACACGGAATCTGGTCACCGCTGTTAGATCGGAAGAGGCAACCTGGTGGTGCTGCCTTTCTTTGCCCCCTGTTAGCTTGCTTTTGGGTGTACGGGGACTAACCCTTAGTAGACTTCCTCTTTCCACAGCGCTGCGCTGTCTGGTTGCTGCTGCTGCTGTCCCCATCTGCTTCTGCTGGTTCCTCTGACCAAGAGGTAAGGTGTTTGAGTCCCTCCTCCACCGCAGGCTCCTGCCTGCACCTCATCCCTGGTGGTCCAGTGGTAGAGCATCACTGCTCTGCAGCTTGACTGCCCTCCTGTCCCTCTTTGCTGCTGTTCCTGTTCATCTTTCTGCTCTTCTCCGTTGCTTTTCTACCTTTGTCTTATTTTATCTTTGCTTTGTTTGGCTTTGTTTTTCCTGTGCTTTTTTGCAGTTACTTTTTCCCTGTCCTCTCCTTTGTTGCCGCTGCGTTTCCCGCCTCCCAGCTGTCCAGCTCCCCTGCAGCACTACTTAATTGCATGGCCGCTGTGCGTGCCACTGGTGCTCCAAAGGCAAGCCAAAGGCAAGCACGTCTGCGTCCGTCCGCCCCTGTACCGCGCTGAGCACCAGGGACCCTTCCTCTCGGACACTCTACCACTACGATTCCAGCACCCTCCTTGCCCTCAACCCTGGATGCCACGCCGCCTGCCATCTAGCATCACCGAAGGATACCCTTGCACCCTGTACCTGCCGAAACTCCAAAATGCACCTCATGCCACATCAGCACACCAGCACCTATTGCCGGCCAGCCGACCAACAGCGCACCAGACCGGCTCAACTGCATCCTCCTCAACACGCGGTCCCTCCATAAATATGCCACAGAAATCTGGGGACTCCTTTACGCCACCTCTTCAGACATCGCCTTCTTCACTGACACCTGGACCAACCTCTGCTCTGGATCGGACATCGCCATCGTCATCCCCTACGGCTACAAACTCACCCGCAAGGACCACCCCGACCGTCCAGGAGGAGGCATTGCCATCGTCTACAAAAGCACACTTCAACTGACCACGCACTCTAATGAACCAACGGCAATCATGGAACACCTCTACTTCCAGATCCGGACCGACCCCAACACCATCCTCCTCGGCACACTCGTCTACAGGCCCCCCCGGGCCATGAACCCCCATTAACTGATGCCATTGTAGACCTCATTGCACCCCAGGCTCTCCCATCCACTGACTAGATCCTACTCAGAGACCTCAAGTTCCAATTGGACAACCCCAGTGACCAGAACACCACCCCCCTCCTGGGGAACCTTGCCAACATCGGACTCAAGCAGCTAGTCACCACACCAACCCACATAACCAGACATACGCTCGAGTCCGTCTTCTCCGCCAGTGGGAACTTCAACTACAGCCACATCACATAACTCTCCTGGACCGACCATCATTGTATACATCACACCTTCAACACGCCCACCGTACGCCTCTGCCATCATCGCCCCCCGCACCACGTTGCGCCATATTTACAAAGTGACGCATCTAGGTATATGTGTGACCTTGTGAAGCCCTGTGCCACATTATATCTGCGTCAGGTATGATGTATGCAGGGTGGACATTCCCACGCAACAAAGCCTTGTAGGATTGCTACAGTGAAGTCTCTCAGATGTTACTGCGACAATTTTAGGACGCCACTGCGTCTAAACCTTACGCCTGCCTCATGGCAGGCGTAAGGGTGAAGCAGTGCCATAGAATAGGCTGGCAACCATGAATTGCTGGAGTTGCGTCATGCTTGCAACTCAACTGTAGCAATGCGTGACTTTAGCGCTGCCAGATACGTCAGGATTCCAGACGTATCTGTCATTGATTGCGACATGGAGGGGCGTACATTGAATACTGCGCATCCATGGTGTCGCAAGGAGGGCGCAGTGAAAATTTTCACAACACTGTTTTGTCGTAGTGATGCAACACTTTTCATGAATGTGGCCCAGGAATGCACCCAATCTTATTGATAGGGTGTATCCCTGTCCTTTTGTTTTGGCACAGGGCAGCAATGTTCCTTGCAGCGCTGTCCAGCACCCGAACATCTAATATGTGGACCCAAGTGTTTGCACCAATTTTAAGACCAGCTATTTTCTGGTCTTAAAAAACTGCCTCTAACTGGACTTAGCTGAAATTTTGGGGGCTTATCGCCATATGTGAATTTCATTGTAAATATCTCGAAGTAGGGGTAGCAGCAGTTTTTGCACGGGAATGCCCACCTTGCATCTCATTTCCGTTAAGTTCCGCTAACAGAAGTGGTGATCTAACAAATTCACGTTTACGCCGGAAAAGTGCTGCTAACTGCAGTTAGCGGCACTTTGTAAATAAGGTGATAAAAAAAGGCACTGTATCACCAAAAAATTGACGCTACGGCGGCGTTAAGTTCTTGTACATATGCCCCAGAGTGTATGCTCTAACAAGACTCGCGCCAAACCATAAAATGATATACCTGCTGGTAAAATAGTTCAGAGATTTAACACGGCTGCTGCACATATCTATCTGAAAGGCCATGTGGTGGGGTCACAGCAGGTATTTCATCTATTCAACACTAAAACGAGTAGCTTTGGGTTTGAAAGACAGTAGCATCTGTTTTGGTGTAGCGCTCTTTAACCAATATCCTGCACAAGACGCATTGGTATTCGATCTCATGTCTCTGATGCTGCAAAAAAAACATACATTGTTGCTTAAATTGCTCATGTCAATAAAAACTAGAAAACAACGGATGGAATCAAAAGTAGTGAGCATTAAAATCAGCGAAATTGATGGAACAAACTCGCTTTTAAGTGACTTAGATCTCTGACAGCTAGTTTCTTCCACTCTGGTGCCTTTAAAAAAGTGGGGAATGCCATCATTAAACTTCTGGCATACTTGCTTTCAAATATTTATACAACACTAGATGCGATTGGACTTTTTCGGAAAAGTAGAATATTAGTAACCAAATGAGTCAATACATGGCTCAACCTGGTACTCCCCAGCTAGAAGAGATACATATAGTTTAGAACAGATTTGGAACAAAAACAACTGGACGGAAATCGTTGCAACGTGAGGCTACCACAGTGCAGGCAAATAGCTAAGGAATGGGACGAGGCACCCCGATCAATGAGGCAGATCCAGCCAGTGAGTTCTTGGGACCTACTGCAAAGGCTCAGATCGGGGGAGTGTAAAAAAACGAAAGGCCCCTCTCGTTCCCGTCAACAAAACAAAGACATACTGATTTTTCAGCTCTACAGTGAGGAAGATCTGTGAGTCAGTGATCAGCCTTGACTCAAAGAATCCTTCTGTACATTAATGATCTTGAGATGTCATTGATAATGCCAATCGGTGATGTCACTGGGCATGTCATGAGTGATGTACTATGTGAGATCATAAGCAGTGCATTCTTAGCTCAGGTAATTATAACTGCTAAATTTCGATGGTTTTGTATGAGTGAAATCTGAGCCTAGCTATAATGTCCCTATAACCTTTGGTTTTTTGAGTGAATTTCTAAGTTTAAAAAAAAATTCTATTTCCTAACCATAATGTCCCTGTAACCTGAGTTTTTTTTGTGAATATATATATGCATGTGTGTGTTTATTTTAACTATCGTGCTCTACAATACAGTATACGTGCCACTACTAGCAGCAAAATGCATAAACTCAGCACAGTTAGTATTGTTATAATTCCTTAGAATACAAAGGGAGAAGTCATTTTATAAAGACTGTGGAAATAAGGGCCTATAGTCCTGACCACCCTCCCCTTGACTAAAGAAGTTTATTTTATAAAAAGGATGATATCTGGGCTTTGACAGCAGAACACATACCTTAAAGCCTGGATGTAAGGTTTACATCATAGGAACAGCAGAGCTCTTCTCCATGGAACGGCTTTTTCCAAGTGTGTTAAAACAACATGCAACAACGTAATATCAAAGCACGAGTCTTCAGTAGTGCAGCTGTGTGTAGCATGTCATGTCTAGGTGCTAGGGACTGACCAGAACAGAATAACAAGGGGCATTGTTTATCGACCTTGCATATCATGTTCAGACTAAACTCCAGGAAAGGCAGAGAACGCAAAATGCAACCCGTTCTCATGTGAAGGGCACAAACAGTCTTGCAAAAACAAAGTCATGTAGTAGCGTGCGCAAAAGCAGCATCATGGCAGCGAAGCTCATGCTAACTTAGCAATGTCGATAATGTGCCTAAGAACCATATAACACCCTCCCCCTGGTAAGGCCATAGGACATATACAAAGGACCAAAACAGAGTTCACAAGTCAAGCAGAGTTCAAATTGGGTGAAAAAACCAAACTGGAAAAAAAATCGAAATTTTTCACACCAAAAAAAAATAATTTTTGAAAGTTGTCAATAGGGCTTTGTGCCGAACACCGCGAAGTGCAAAAAAAACTCCGCCGCACTACGCGGAGCTCCGCGAGCAGCGGAGTACGATAGGAAAATGCCGTTTGTGGTGATTGCACAGTGCCGGATGCTTGTCCGCACTGTACAATCATCGTGAACTGCACCATGCAGAGTGCAAGCGGTCCCTGCTTTCCTTTTCTGCCGCTCGAGTAGATTTTTACTCGAGTGGCAGCTTTCTCAACGCAAACGGGCTGTTTCTCAACGCGAGAGGTCGCGAGCATACGCGACCACTCGCAATGAGAAACCTGACCCCCGCATTGAGAAATCTCGCCGGGAGGTTGATTTTCCACGCTCGCGCTCGCCAACTTGATGTTGGCGATCGCAAACGAGGAAAAATCTCACCGGGAGGTTGATTTTCCTCGCTCGCGGTCGCCAACTTGACGTTGACGAACGCGAGCGAGGCAAAAAACTCAGCTCCGCTACGCAGGGGGAGTTTTTCAGAACTCCGCGATTTCCGCGTAATGCGGAGTGCGGAAAACTCTGCAAACTCCGCGAGCGGAGTGGAGTTCACCGCCCAGGAGTAGTTAGCTGTTATATTCAAGCAAACAATAAATCTCACAAAAGCTGATAACGTTTCCACACAAGGTTGTGAGGCCCTCATCACCAGATGCAATCCTACACCAACTTCCTCCTGTAACTTCCATCTCCTTTACAGACCTCCATCTAGCAATGCAACATTCCTGGACACATTTCTAGACACAGTTTCAAACCTGATAACACTACACTCCACCCTATGCATTCTTGGTAACCTAAACATTTGGCTTGACAATCCCGATATGCCCCATCTAAAAAATATTGTAACTGGCCTAAACACACTCAGGCACATGCATCAACCTTTTTTGCGAGCGCAAACGGTACAATTCGCAAAAATCGCCCGTTTGCGCCTGCAAAAAGGGCTTCTGCGATGCATCAAACTGAAAGGCTCTCGCAATTTAACAAATGGCAATTTATTGCGATTTCTTAAATTGCGATTGCATTTAAGGAATCGCAAATTGCGATTCCTTAAATGCAATGTATGATGAAATCGCAAATAGCGATTACGGTAATAGGGGCCGCAAATTACCATCAATTTGAACTTGATGGTAATTTGCAAAAACTTTGAAAAATGCACTAAAGTGCATTTTCCAAAGTTGTAGGTTACACACACACAGGTCCTTGGGGCATGTGCTTGCGCAACATGTGGGCACAGATCAATTTCAGGGGTGCAACAGGGTGTGCTTTTGACACCCTTGCACCCTTGAAATTGCATGTGCAATTTCCCATTCATTCCTATGGGCCTGTAGGCCTGTAGGCCCATAGGAATGAATGGGAAAGCATTCCTTAATTGCGACTCGCAATTTGCGAGTCGCAATTAAGGAATGTTTGGGAATCGCTAATTTTATAGCGATTCCTACATGCATAGGCTTTTGCAATTCCTTAATTGCGATTCCTTAATAATCGCAATTAAGGAATCGCAAAAGCCTACATTGATGCATGTGCCCCACTGACCCTACATCAGATCGTTGACAAACCCACACATGTTGCTGGACACATCCTAGATGTAATTCTTGTAAATCCAGAACTAGTTTTCTTTCAAACTCCAGTCACATGGTTAGACCACCATCTGCTAGTTTCCAACATAACACCACAAAGCAACACAACTAAAACCACCTTACATGCATCCACTTATCGGCATGGAACAAACTCAATTTTGAAACACAACTAACATCCAACACAGATCTAGACACAATAAATTCCATTCAAAAACTATATGAGTGACTACAGGAAGCTTTTGATGTCCTAATACCACTCAGAACAACAAAACAGGACAAAAGAAAACAGGCACCTTGGAGAAGTACAGAACTAAAAGAGATAAAACAGCAAACTAGAAAGCTGAAATGTACCTGGCTCAAAACAAGTAGCAGTGAAGACAAACTTCACCTACAGAAACATAACAGATTATACAAAGTCAACAATTAAAAAAGCTAACAAAATGTACAATTCAAATGGAATTCAAAATGCTAAATGTGCAAATACAGAATTATATAGAATTCTCACAGAATTTTGTAAACCTGAATGCACAGAAGGAATTCATCCCATCAAGGATTCACTGAGAAACTGGCAAATTATTACACAACCAAAGCAGACACGTTCAATCAATCAATCAATCATGTCACTTATAAAGCGCACTACATACCCGCGAGGGTCTCAAGGCGCTGGGGGAAGAGGGGGGTGGTGCTGCTACTGATCGAAGAGCCAGGTCTTGAGGAGTCTTCTGAAGGCCAGTAGGTCTTGGGTCTGTCGGAGGTTGGTGGGGAGGGTGTTCCAGGTCTTGGCGGCGAGGTGGGAGAAGGATCTGCCGCCAGCGGTCGTTTTCCGGATGCGGGGGACTGTGGCGAGGGCGAGGCTGGTCGAGCGGAGCTGGCGGGTGGGGGTGTAGAAGCTGAGTCGTCTGTTGAGGTAGGTTGGTCCGGAGTTGTGGAGTGCTTTGTGTGCGTGGGTGAGGAGCTTGAAGGTTATCCTCTTGTTGACAGGGAGCCAGTGCAGGTCTCTCAGGTGGGGTGTGATGTGGCTGCGTCGGGGGATGTCGAGGATAAGACGTGCAGAGGCGTTCTGGATGCGTTGCAGCCGTCTCAGGAGCTTAGCCGTCGTTCCTGCGTAGAGGGCGTTTCCGTAGTCCAGCCTGCTGGTGACGAGGGCCTGGGTGACTGTTTTTCTTGTTTCGGTGGGGATCCACTTGAAGATCCTGCGGAGCATTCGGAGGATGTTGAAGCAGGATGAGGAAACGGCGTTGACCTGCTTAGTCATGGAGAGGGTGGGTCGAGGATGACCCCTAGGTTGCGTACGTGGTCGGTGGGTGGCGGGGCTGTTCCCAGTGATGTTGGCCACCAGGAGTCGTCCCAGGCTGAAGGGTTGGAACCAAGGATGAGGACCTCCGTCTTGTCCGAGTTCAGCTTCAGGCGGCTGGTCCTCATCCATTCGGCGACGGCCTTCATTCCTTCGTGGAGGTGGGCTTTGGTGGTGTGAGGGTCTTTGGTGAGGGAGAGGATCAGCTGGGTGTCGTCGGCGTAGGAGATGATGTTGAGGTTGTGCTGTCGGGCGACGTGGGCGAGGGGTGCCATGTAGATGTTGAACAGCGTTGGGCTGAGGGAGGAGCCTTGGGGTACGCCGCAGATGATCTTGGTGGCCTTGGATCGGAAGGGGGCGAGGCGGACGCTTTGTGTTGGACTCCTATTTAGAAAAAAGAAAAGCCACCAACACCAACCCATTTGCAAAAATCCACTCCAAGAGTAGGCTAACTCTGCCTCTCCATTTCTTCAAACAATTATCACAAAGTGAGTTCATAGATCTGGTCAAAGCAAGTAGGCCATCCGTCAGCCCTTCTGACCAGTGTCTACCACTAATCTTCACAAACATTCTTTTAACTATGTCAGCCGAAACACCAGTTTACAAGAATCATCAATAATTCTTTAACTACAGGAATCTTCCCAGAAGACCTAAAAAAAAGGCATACATATGCCCATTATTAAACCTACTAACATGGACCCGCTTGACTCCGATAACTACAGACAAATTGCAAATGGACCTTTCCTGGGCAAACAGACAGAAAGAGCAGCATTCACTCAGATGCCACAATTCATTGAAGTTAATTCCATACTTTCGGACTTCCAAGCAAAATTCCGTCCAGGAAGAGGAACAGTAACTGCCCTCATCGCTATCTGGAATTACCTTAAAAACACTGTAGACCAGGACATAGTTGCTGCATTACTTCTCTTGGGCCTCTCAGTTGCCTTTGACACAGTTGACCATAACCCTCTAATGCAAAGACTCTACGAAGCCGGCATTGAGGGTACTTCTCTCAACTGGATCACATTCTACCTTCAAAACAGAACAAATGTCATCCATTATTCCCCTTTCTCATCCAAACTGTACTTCACAAAAGCAGAGGCCCTCGAAGGTTCTATCATCTCACCCATGCTTTTCAACATCTATATGAAGTTATTACCAGCAATGATCAATGAATTTCAGCTCACATGTTATAACTATGCAGATGACACGTAAATAGCCCTTAAACTGGAAAGCCCCAAAGACATTGGAAACTCACTAATCTTAAGTTGCCTCAGAGCCATTGATCATCTCAAATTGAATGCTTCTAAATGGAAATACTTACATGTGACGATAGGAAAAAAGTATGACCCGGTGCCTGGACTGATGATCTGGGACCACCTCCTAAAGTATCTAAGGAAGTAAGAAACCTTTGAATTACTATGGACTCAAAGCTATCAGTGAATGTCCAAGTGGACAAATTAGCAAGATCAAGCTTAATTACTATGAAAACTCTGAAACACATCTTCCCCCACCTGGGATTTCCACACAAGGTCCAGGCTACTATCTCTCTTGTACTGTCTAAAAGTGATTATGCCAATTGCCTCTACCACAGATCATCTTTATTGGCTATGAAAAGACTACAACTGATTCAGAAATCTGCTGCTAGATACACGTAAAGCCACAAGCTCACATCTCCCCTGCCTTGAGGGCCCTACATTGGTTACCGGTTGCCAGAAAATCCACATTCCAGCTGCTTTGTATCACCCATAAAGCAATACATGGAACAGAACTGCTTTTTTTCCAGGAATAAAATCACCAAGTACATTCAACAAAGGAACCTCTGCTCCAGATTGGCACCTCGCCTCAAAATCCCACCATACAGGAAAAAAAACATAAGTGGCACATCCTTCTCTGTTCAAGCAGCCAAACCATGGAACTCATGACCCCTTAACATAAGGTCCATGGATAAGTATCTTATCTTCAGAAGACTACTCAAGAGTTGACTCTTCCCTACATAACCACCATACTCAAACACAAATGTACAGCACATCCATGTGCATATAAATATTTAATTTGATTATATGTATGCAAATAGATATGTGTATTGCTTTGTATAAATATGTATAGTAATTATGGGGCCCATTACGATGGCGGGCGGAAGCACTACCGCCGTGCTGGCGGATGCAAAAACCACCAGTTACCGCCGGCACGCAGCAGTCCACACGCCCGCCCAATTACGATGCGAAAAGTAGGCCAAACACCGCCGGCAAGCCAGCAACACCGTCCGCCATCAAAGTGCGCCCGCACACGTAGCGGCGCAGCACAACTGACACACACCGTCCGACGAAACACGTCCCGCCCGGCGCATAAATTACGATGCCGCAAACAAACGGCTCCCACGGCAAGAGACACCGCACGTGAAAGAGAGGCGGAAACACGGACGCAGAGCACGGACAACGAAGAAGCGGCACCCCGGGCATGAATCCAGCACTGCAGGCCCTTCCCATGCTTCTGCTGATGCACCACCAAGGACGCAACGTACCGCAGAGACGCAGGTAGGCACACACACAACAAGTGCACGCAAACAGCGCACACAGTGCAAGGGCGGATAAAGCGGACAACCCCCACCAGCGCGTGCACACTACACATCCACCATTGCATCCACATATGACACACAGGCCAAATCCTAACATCGCGGAACACATGTGTACACACCACCTGGGACTAGGAACCAACCACCCCGTCACGGCCCCAAAGCGCCGATGACGCCGCCACACATGCGCACAACGCAGAGGCCAACCGCAGCGCCATGCATGCGTCGCACACAGACACAGGGACACAACCAAGCAGCACACACACCAGCCCCACCCCGAACGCACATGACACGTGACAGGCCGGCCACAGACATGTCCCCAACGCCCAAATCACGGACAACACCCAACGCCACACAACCGACGCACACATGTCAGTTAAGTCACGCAACAGCAGGACACACCCCAGTGTAACAAACATGGCGAAGCACACAGCGGCGGCAACACCAACTAGGAGAAGCAGGGCCCCTTCGGGAAGAGGAACGCCAGTACCACACTGAAAAACCCATACCACCCTGCACATATGAACAAGACACATGAAACGGAACACCAAAGAGCCCGGGGACCGACAACAGGTGGCCCAAGAATTACATCCACACACAAGGCCCAACGCAGAGCGGAAAGGCAGCCTGCCGCCCACACAAGGGAGAGCAGACAGCACTGAATGACCTTCCATTCCAACACCGAAACCACAGCCCTACGACAGAAGCCGGTGAATACAGCCATTGTCCAAGAATAGACCAACACAGGCATGCCGAGGAGACCGACCACACGGCAGATAGCGCATATCACAGAAGCACACAACGGACGGGGAAGAAAGAAGAAAACACTCCCCCATGTCGGCCACATGCAAGTTAATTGGAAGGAGTCACACAGCACCGACCTTGAACTGTCTGAGAAGCATGTGGGAAGAGGGCCCGTGTCCTCCAAACAAGCCAACAGAACACAAGTCCTGTCTCCCCACGACTACACAGAGCTCACAGCAACCCCGGAGCGTGCACATTGCAGACTGCACACACAGCCGGAGCACGCCACCTCTACGAACCGCTGCGAAATGGCAACCGCAACACACCTACCCAACTACGCCGAAGAGCTCAAGCTGTACCAAACCAGCACGATACATACATTGGGATGCGATCTCCTGTCCCTGCTGAACGTAAGTTACCGACTGACTTACCGCATCACATTGTTCAGCTGCGTCATGCCCGTCTTCTACTGTCGGAGGTGTCCCTACCAGCATCCCGTCGAGATATGCCTCTCCAACCCGGCATGTCTGAAGGCGGACCTGCTACCACTACTCCTCCCTCTGGACGCACACGACAGGGCCTGCTCTGCCTATGGGGGCATGGCGTATGTGGCCAACATCGCACGCGCACTGAAATGGAACCACTGTGCCTCCACACGACGGATCATCGAGAACAGCTACATCGAATGTCACCCAGCATGCCCCATCATGGTCCTCCAAGGGACAACCTACGAACAACACCTTGACAGCCACCATCCGCTTCATTGGCTGGCAAACATGTACACCACCAATGACATGGAAGCCCTGCTGGGCGGCATCGCATACCTGTCAACCTGTAAATACGTCGGACCACAACGCAGGTTCCCCGAGTGACCTATGAAGTCCAACCCCACACCCATGCTCAGCTTCCGCACGGACTGGCCAGTCACCACCACAACAGCCATACCAAACGACCGGCAACTGTAACCACACCATCAACGACATCGCCATGACATCGGATATGACCGGGACATGCACACTGTTCCCCATCACATCCAGGAACACCGCATGCATCGTGGGAGGCAGTGGCATGGGCTCTGTGCATCGCACCCACATGGACGGAACTGCACGAACAACCAGGACACGACATGGATCCAGCGCACATGGACACACACACCGCTCAGTGGACATGAATAGGTCGCCTGGAGTCTGTGGGTGCTGCACCCCTCCCACCCCCGCCCCGGGAATCCCATACCAGGACCTTTGCATGGACGACAAGTGCATACAACAACAACACGACCCCAGTGACTGTGACATGTCCAGTAACCACCACAGTGCAACAACAAGTGGCACGCCGCTGCATGCACGCAAGCACATGCCCTGATGTCATCTCACATGCACGCGTGCATGAGGAACAACCGCAGCAAACCTGTCACATGGAACTGAGATGGACTGTGCCCATGATGCCGAGCGGTCTGGTAGGCTACATGTATACCGTCTGTGTCAAAGTCCGCAGCTCCGCAGCTATACGTAAATGTACATTAGCACAGCCTTGGCCAAGCAGATGTAACCCCACACCCTATCCCATTTGTAATCATGCTCAGTATATCCTCAACATGTATCCCGCTGCCAGTAGTGTCCACTATACTGCATCACAGAGGACAGAAGACTCAATATAATGTTTGAAACCAAAACTGTCTCCGCTGACTCATTTCACAAGTACGAATGAGAGAGGATGAGAGTATGTGAAGTACACGGCAGTCGTGACATGACCATGTAGTCCACTGGTATTGGATGTCAACGCAAATGAGTAGCACTACTGTGGAAGACACACATGTGTCGTGTGAAGTCGTATGGACGCAGTGCTCAGGTGGGTGGGTGCGACGGGTAGATGCGCACATGCCAAGTTGGAGCACGCCGTGTTGGGAGGGCTCATGAACAGTACACCACCGCTTCCCTGGGCATTGTGAGAGGACACCTGTCGGGGGGAGTGAACACGTGTGTGCACAGCAGCCGGGCACACGTACAAAGCGGTACCAGGCGCACCTCAGCCCACCCTCTGTGGACAAGCTGGATCCTGTTGTGCGCCCGCCATGCCCCTTGACAAGGCACACACAGCCCCAGTCGACCAGGTGTAACCCCAACATAGTCAATCCGCACAGGCGATACAGGGCACGGGATGGCAGTGGAGCATGGTGTGTGAGAGGTCTCCTCGCGCTCCTCCTGGTCATATCACGCAGGCAATAGAACCTCAACGTCCAGCATGGCAAAAAGTCAAATGGAAGTGTAGGGGGACGCACCACAGCACGAGCAGCACTGACGTCACGGGAGGTGGCTCGCACCATCCCATCCATTGCCCATCATACCAACCACGCCACATGCCATTGCGACTAAGTGCAGGCGCGTGCGCCACCACCCTGAGCCCTCCCCAGAGAGGCCAAAGAGTGAATGTGTGGGCCATCAGCCACAGACGGACGCGGCATGGCCGCAAGGGCAGCCACAGCCACTGGGTGTCGCAGGTGGCGGATCCGGAAGGCGAAGACTGTGATGCATAGTCCATGCAGGCCGGGTCTCCATTTGGGGCACCACGCAGGTGGACGGCGTCCCGCCACACATCATACCCTGAGACAGCCCACTCGTGCAACTGGACCCACACATACACTCCTTGCCCTCTCTGGTGCGAGCTTGGGGCTGACTGTGCAAGCGCTAGCCTCGCAGGTGAGCATGCATATTGGGGGGCGAGGGGAGGACATGAGGGCTGGGGCGAAGATGACTGTATCACTGTCAGTTAGTACAAGGGATGACCCAGATGTG
The DNA here is from genome assembly GCA_963921515.1 of Calotriton arnoldi. NCBI lineage: Eukaryota > Metazoa > Chordata > Amphibia > Caudata > Salamandridae > Calotriton > Calotriton arnoldi. The sequence goes on along the minus strand of CAWUFW010021292.1, from coordinate 6,000 downwards.
GAAAGGAAGAGACGTGTCCCGTGTGTACTGCAACTAGTCGCCAATCCAACTACCCCCATGTCCGGAATGTAAGCCCGCACCTAGGCCCGCCCATCCGCCACATCGAACATACCACCAGCACGACAACTTTCCCATTCGAAACACTGACTGGGGGTGGCGACCAGTGAACAATCATGTGTAGCCTACCCACGCGTACATGTGGGCCCTCCATGATCCATGTCACCTGCGGCAAAGACATGACATGCGCAATGAGGGAAGTGAGGAGAGCTGTCCGCCCACGCGCAGAAGGTGCATCAGCTCCACAGACCCAGCAGCGAGTCCAGCAGGGGTCACATGTGCAGGGGCAGCTGTGCCTGGTGTGAAGGCACATGCATATGGACAGCACATCGACCAATGTGTAGTCTGCCCACATCCACAGTCCATCATCATGCGGACATAGGAATTGAACACAGGGCAACACATCTTAGCTGGTGCACCCACCGTGACCAACAATGCGCAATCATCGACGTACCCGCCCTGTGCATGGCCCCCCACCCAACGGAGGCACATCCAGTGCCACCATCCCACACACACAAGCCTTCCACGGAACATGCTGTGTCCAATGGTCAGTACAGAGTCAGCGCCCATCTGGTGGATCCTGAACAGGAGACACATGCACACACATGCCAGCTCCCACTATGTACGACTGCCACCTGGCACGTGCGATGTAACCTCTCACCTGTGACGTGTGACTGCAAGCACACAGCCGTCTTGGCATGGGGCTGTCAATGTGGACACCAGTCAATGTTTCGGGAGCTGTGATCCGTACAGTGCTGTACATAGGGTGCAGTGCTGACACCTACTACTGTCTCATATCCCCTCGTGCCACAGGTCCCACTTGTATTGGCCGCTCAGCCCGTGCCCACATCGTCGTCGTCGTGTGCCATACTCATCCAGCCTCGGAAGCAGTACCATGCTCAGCAGACACTCATGTTGCCGTGGCGTTGCCGCTTGACGAATATGCAGTCAGTCCCCATCAGCACGCCCCGCAAGTCATTGGGGCCTAGATCCCCATGTGCATGCACATGGCAGTGGTATGTCTCACTTGCCATTGCCATTGTTGGGAGACCTGTGTAAGTGTATTGTGGCCGTGCCGTCCCAGCTTGACAGCTGGGCTGTGGCCCATGTGCTTGCTCAGTCATGTCAGTGATGTGTATGCGAAATTGCTATGTGCCGTGTTGCTTTGACATGTGTCCTCTGCCATTTAACCCAGGCGGAGACCGAACATTGACCGCCCATACCAATTGCTGGCGGACATGGACGATACAGAGGTAATCAGGAAGTTTCGGCTGGACAGGCCAACTCTGCATCGACTGTGTGCCATGTTAGAGCCCCATCTCCGTCCCCGCAGGGTGTATCCGACTGCTGTCACCCCCACGGCTAAGGTGATGGCCGCCATGCATTTCTTCGCCACTGGGTCATTCCAGCACACAGTGGGCAGTGGAGGAGGGATGTCCCAGCCCATGTTCAGCAAGGTGCTGAGGGATGTACTGGCAGCCATGATGCTGTACCGGAACAGGTACATCAGATTCCCCAGGGCTCGTGAATTGGCGGCAGTGAAGGGTGCATTCTATGCCCTTGGCAGAATCCCACACGTCGTGGGAGCCATTGACTGCACTCATGTTGGCCTTGTTCCACCACAGGCCACTGAGCACCTGTACCGCAACAGGAAGCACACGCACTCCCTGAATGTGCAAGTGGTGTGCCTTGCGGACATGGTGATCACCCACGTGTGTGCAAAGTTTCCAGGCTCGGCCCATGACGCACACATAATGCGCAACAGCATCTTGCCACGACTGATGGCCAATCTGCAACAGGATCGTGGCTGTATTGTCGGTGAGTATGTGGAGTGGTGTAGCGTGTTGGTTGTGCGATGCTGTCCCCTGTCCAGTTGGAATAGCAACGGTTCTCTGTGTCCCTCACACCCAGGTGACTCTGCGTATCCGAATGGGGCATGGCTGCTCAGTCCATTGAGGAATCCTCGCACCCCAGCAGACGATCGATACAATGAGGCACATGGGAGGACCAGACGTGTGGTCGAGCGTACCTTTGGCCTCCTCAAGTCCAGGTTCAGGTGCCTGGACCGCACCGGGAGTGCACTGGCGTACTCCCCACAGAAGGTGTGCCAGATAGTGGTGGCGTGCTGCATGCTGCACAATCTGGCCATTCGGAAGCAGATCCCCCTCATTGTGGATGACGGAGATCAACCAGGGCCCCAGCCCGCAGACCAGGACAGCTCGAGTGAGGTGGACAGCGGAGAGGAGGAAGCTGGGAATGTGCGCCAGCAGCTCATCGCCCGCTACTTCACTTGACGGTGAGTGTCCATGTACGACGGATGATGTGTCTGTATCTATGCAGGTGTGTGTGTGCTGTGTCAGGGTGGCCGTATGTTCACTGCGTGCAGTGTGTCAACGCTCCATGGCCAGGGTAGTATGCCACTGTTGGTGACTGTGGCATTGTGCCCTATTGCTCTGTGCGATGTGTGTACATTGCTTGTAGTTGTTGACATGTACTGTGTGATGGGTGTGTGACACACTCATTGAATGTGCTCCTGTTCTGTCTCCCACCCCTAGGTCCCTACAGGCCCTCCGGATTCCATTTCCATGCCACGCATCAGGTGCCCTCCGCCCAAGGTGGCCGATGTATTCCGTACGAATAAAACACAGGGCACAAACAGCAGTTAGTGAAAAAGGTGCATTTATTACAAACTGTGACATGTGATTGTGTGTAAGGTGATGACAAAAGTGGTGCGTGCAGTGACAATGAGCTGTCGGTCATGGCTGCGTGATGATCAGGGTGTACCCACTGGTTCTATGTCCATAGTCCAACACACACATGCCATCCAGATGGCTGTGTGGAGTGGGATCGTAGAGCAAGTCAATGCAGTGGCTGGTCAAGGAAGGCTGGCGGAAGGCTGGCTGGCTGCCTCACTTGCGACTGGAGCGTGCGAAGTCCTCCCGGGAGATCTGTTTCCTCTTCGGACGGCCCCTTCCACGTTTGGGAGGGGGGTGTGTGGTGGCGAGCTGCTGGTGGTGGGTGAGGTGTGCTCACTGGCTGTGGACGCAGGGGAAGTGGACACTGCTGCCCGAGCCTGCGCCCTAGCAGGTGGTGGCGGAGGTGGTGTTGCTGGCCTTGCCTGTGACCCCACCGCCACCACCAGCTGGCCCATGAGGTCCACGAGTTGGTCCATACGGGACACGAATTGGCCCATATGGGCGTCCATGGACCTCAGCACCCCCAGCACCTCCCGCGTGTCAGTAGCAGACCTGGCCCATTGTCCTTGGGCCTCTTCATAGGCCCCAAGGACTCTGGCCATTTGAGGCAGGGCATGGCTCCCAGGGGAGGCTGGCGTTTCCCTGACCCTGCTCCTCCTACCAGTCCTGCTGCCACCGGCCTGCCCACTAGCCACATTGCTCACCACGGTCCTCGCTGTGGCTCCCAGGGTGGATCCAGTCGGCCGGGCCACCACCTGCGCTGGGGCTGGTGCCAGCGAAGACGTGGTGGTGGTGGAGGCGGTGGTGGTCGGTGCGGCGATGGTGGCGGTTGCGGCAGTGGTAGTGGCCGCAATGACCGTGGGTGTGGCCGCAACGACAGTGGCAGCAGGGGACTGGGACTGTTCAGCATCCCTGGATGATGGGTTGGTGGGTAGGAGGGGTCCTGGGGAGCGGCTGGGCCCTGCCACGCCAGATGGGCCAGCTTGGTGGTCCATGTCCGAAGAGGTGGACAGATCCTCCAGATCCGTGTGTCCTCGTTGGGGGCTTGTAGGCTGGCTGTGCTGGCTGCTGTCTCCATCCCCAGCGTCCAGCAGTTCGTCACCTGTGGAGAGAATGAGATTTGTTACTGTGTTGCACCTGGCGAAGTATGTATTAGTCGTCTGACATTGGCAGTTCGTGCAATCTCGTACATGGGTTTCCCGGAGGCGAGTGTGTGGCTGTGGCATCTGTAGGTGTGTGTGCTAGGCAATGGGACTGTGTGCTGTGCACATGTGGCATGGGACGGATTGGCCATGCCGATGGGTGTGTTGCTTTGCCCCTACTCATTGTGACTCTGGTGTATGCGGGCTCCTGGCCCATCCTGGGTCTGGTTTGTACTTTGCTTTTGGAGTTCAAATGGAACGCTTAGGAACGCATATGGCAACATGGGGGCCATGCCCCAGATTCGCATTTGGGAGGGAATATGCTTTTGGGGTTCAAATGGAACGCTTAGGAACGCATATGGCAACATGGGGGCCATGCCCCAGATTCGCATTTGGGAGGGAATATGCTTTTGGGGTTCAAATGGAACGCTTAGGAACGCATATGGCAACATGGGGGCCATGCCCCAGATTCGCATTTGGGAGGGTATATGCTTTTGTGGTACATGCTGTGAGCCATGGGTGCCGAACGTGACATGTGTTGTGGCAGCATGACAGTGCATGGTCTGAGGTGTGTGCATGCCTGACATGCCCTGCATATTTGCTGTCTGTTGTGGTTACTGGACATGGCATTGGACGCATCGTTATGAGTGAGTGATAGTTGTGTGCCAGCCAACGTATTGCAGTTGTCCCATCTCCTTGGTGTGCGTGCTGCCCTGTGCCATGTGCATCACTGCAGTGCTCGGGGGGTGTGGCCCATGTTGTGTGTTGTTGCTCACAGTGTGTCGTGCGCTTAATTGACTTCTGGCACATGGTTGGTCATGGGCATGTGTCTTAGCGTGACTGCTGTATGTGTGGCAGCTGTGCGGATGACATGCCTTTCATGAGACTGGGGCTGACGGATGGGATGGATGGTATGTTGTATGTGCATGGTGTGTCTGTGTGTTTGATGGGTTCAGTGGTGTTCGTGTGCATTTCTGTTGTTCCGCTCTGTTGCGTCTAGTGTTGTTTGTCTTACATAGGCGTAGTTGTGGGGTGTGTGGTTGACAGGCAGTAGGGGCTACATGGACAGGACTTCAATGGTGTTTCGGTTGTGTGTGATGAGTTGCACAGTGGCTGCCGCGTGGGACTATATTTAGTGTGGCTTGTGCATGCAGACGTGGCTCCTTGGGTGTTGCTATGTCTGTGATGGGTCATGTGGGGTGTGAGTCTGCTGTTCATGTCCGTGTGCACATTGTTCACTTGTTCGTGACGGTGGGCGGTGCTGCGTGTTCGTGTGCTACGTGACATGTCCCATGTGTTGGTGGTGTTATGGTCCTCATGCCTCCAGTAATCCAGCCCTGTCCAGTTTCCCACCTGCAAGTTGTTCGTGCGTGCACTGTACTGGATGCCACATGGCTCTTAGCGGGGGTGCTCCATGTTGCAGGTCTGTGGGGGTGGGGGGTGTAGTGGGTCGTGGGGTGGCTGTACACCCACTGACACCGATTGCTGTGGACCGTGATGTCTGCCTTTCGGCTGTCGTTGTGCACTGCGGTGGCTGACACGTGGGTGTGGGGTGTGGGGGATGCTCCTCCTTGCTGTGCTGTGGGACTGGGGCCTGGTGTGTGTTGTACTTGGGCTGTCCACCGTCCCACCCACTGCACTTTGTGTTCCTGCCACTTACCTGTTACTTGTCGGTTGGTGCAGCTGTGCCTGACACATGGGTGTGGGGAGTGCTCCACCTTGCTGGTCTGTGGGAGTGGGGGCCTGGTGGGTGTTGTACTTCAGCTGTCCCCCTCCGACCCACTGCACTTTGTGTTCCTGCCACTTACCTGTTACTTGTCAGTTGGTGCAGCTGTGGCGGACACATGGGTGTGGTGGGTGCTCGTTGTGGCGCTTCTGGCATATTTGGGGACCTGTTGGTGGTTACGTGGCTGGCTTAGTGTACACATGTCCCCACGCATCTTACAGTTGTTCGGTTTGGCCTGTGTGTGGTAGTGTCTGTTGCATGTGCGTGTGATGTGTTGTGTATTGTGTGCTGGACATGGGGGTGTTTGTCCCTGGGAGCTGTGGCATGGTGGTTGCGCATGTGTGTACATAGCGGTGTGCTGGTATACATTAGTTTGTAC